>JAOSBM010000205.1:28725555-28741960 GCA_027568955.1 Erythroxylum tenue | reverse complement strand
CGATCTACGTTGGTCGTTATGGTTTGATCTTTGTATAGACACATGGATCCTGGCTTTCGGGAAGGTCCCGGAACAAATTTTTTTGTTTTTCCGCACCGCCTATATGTGATATAGGCACCGGGATTTTCCTACAAATATTATAGTGGAGGCAAGTGTAATTGTTTTTTAAATACATTAACAAAAATAAAAGATTGAAAAATTAGAAAAGCATGTTCTAATTGGTGCATATCTTAATATCAATCACTTTTAAAAATAGGCAAAAATACATTTAACCCCCTTGTATTTTATCTCTTGATACATTATGCCCCTCTCTATTTTAAGATAGACATATTTCCCCCCTTTGAATTTAAAAAGACTTTTTTATCTATTACTTTTTATTGGTATATCCATTTTACCCTCCTGGCTAAAAAAAATGCTATGACCTACCTAAACTACCCTAGGTTTTTTACTCTCTTAGTTCGATCCCACCCTTTCTCTCTTTATTCTTCAATATTCTCTTTCTCTCTGGCTCTGTTTTTCTGTCCACTTAATTCCTCTGTTTCGCTCAACTTCGTTTCTGAAAAGAATTGAAGTATTCTTAGGTACCTTTATTTTCCACGATTTATTTTTCATTTTTTAAATTTTTTTAAGTTCTTTTGCTTATGTTAGGATCTTAAAATTTCTGGGTAATGCATTGTTCTTAACTGTTACTTTTTCCCTTTTGTCTTTTTTTGTCTCAATGTCTTTTTTTGTCTTTACTGTTACTTTTTCCCTTTTGTCTTTTTTGCTTTTAGTGTTTGTTTTTGTCCTTATATGATTCTTATGCTTTTATGTATATATTCTACGATAGCATTGACTTGTATGATTGGAGTTCTTGGTACTAGGTCAAAGCTCATCTTTCATGGAGTTTGCATGAAGCTCTACATTTCCAAGTGATTTAGGGAGTGTTTGGGTTAATTTTTTTTCCTTTTTCTGTTTTTATCTTTTTCGCAGTAGATGTTGGGGCCTTAATTGTTTATAAATTATTTTTTCTTAATTAGATTTGATTACTCAAACCTTTTGAATGTGAAAAACATAGCTTGAAATTTTGAAAACCTTGTATTTTCCTTTGACTAATCTGTTTTATGTCCTGTTTAAGGAGACTCATCTATATTGAACATAACATAACTTTATTTATACTTCACCTATATTTTATCTTAATAAGCAAAATTTATCAGGATGATGATTAACTCCTCAAACTCTCCTCAATTCATAAAAACAATATAATAACATATTTCACATTCTACATTCTGCTTCCAGAAACATATAAAATTAAAGATGGGTGTCTTAATTAGTAACATGAGCTTAATTACTTAATTTTTTCCATGTTTATTTGTGTATTTTGAAACCCTATTATTGTGTTCTATGTATTTTTACTAACTTTTTTTTCTCATCTTTATTAGTTTATCAGTTAGCAAAAGATTGGTTGAAGAATGTTCACTTTAGAATTGCATTATGGTGGTATGTTTAAGAAAAATCCATATTGGCATTATATGGGAGGTGCAGTTTCATATTTACTTGGAATTGATCCTGATTATATGTCAATCATTGAGCTACAACATTTTCTAAAGGAAATGAATCTCCCTGTTAATATGCCAATGCATTTTAGGATGACATATTCAAAACTTAGGAATCTAGATAATGATGACATTATGCTTGAGATGTTTGGTATTTATAGGGGTGAACCTCATATTAAGATTTATATTGGAGATTTGATTGATAAGCTAGACAAACAACCTAATTGATGCAGTATTAATGATGAGACTGCAAGAGAAAATATATCTAACAACCAGAGTACTGGAGATGATCAAGTGAATTTGCACCAAAGTTTAGAACATATGCATGATGGGGAAAACATAGCTGGAACTAACGATTTATAAAGTGAGAAGGCAGAAACTGAGGGTTTGATTGATTCTCTATCTGATGAATCAAATAACACCTACGTTGTACAATCTGATGAGTCCAGTGATGATTGATTTGATCTTGAATAATTTCTAGATGGGGATAGTTTTAAGTGACACTTGTGATCCTATAAATTATGACAAAAGTAAGGGAGAACTACCTAACATTGAGTTAGGAGACTATGCTAAATATGCAAGTCTCATAGCTGATGATTATGCTAATTTTACAATTAAAAAGAGAGATGGTCACTTCATGGAGTTTGATTACATAAGTAATAATGAAAGGTTAGAAGAAGCAATTGAGTCTTCAGATGAGGAAAATGCTATTTCTTTTCATAAGTTTAATGAGAAAGACATTGATAATCTTGAGATTTTTACAAGCTTAATTTTCCCAAATGTAACTATTTACAGGAAGGCTCTTAGAATGTACTCAATCAGGAAGGTTTTTAAGTTGAAATTCAAAAAGAATAAAAAAGATAAGATTAGCGCAATCTGTGAAAAAATGTGTGGATGGAGGATATATGTAAGCTACTATTAGAAAACTACAACCATTCAAGTTAAATCTATAAAAGGTAATCCTCACAGGTGTAAATGGTCTTATAGAAACAAAATTACAAATTCCAAATGGCTAACGACCCAGTTCATTATAGAGTTAGCTGATGACCCAAAGTGGAATGCAATTGGATTTCGAAAGGTTATGAAACGAAAATTCAGGATTTATGTTTTTCCATGGCAAGCTCATCGAGCAAAGAGCCAAGCATTTAATTGATCCAAGGTGAGCACAAAGATCAATATGTTAGGTTGAGAGATTACTGTGCTACAATAGTAGAGAGGAATCTTAGATCACTTGTTGTTGTACAATCTAAAGTCCTTTTAATGAATAGAAATCCAATTTTTAAAAGACTATTTATTATGTTTTCTGCATAAAAACATGGATTTTTGGAGGGTTGTAGACCTATGATAGGCTTAGATGGATGCCATCTGAGAGGAGTTTTTGGGGGTCATTTATTGCATGCAGTTGCAAGCGATTCAAACAACCAAATGTACCCTTTAGCTATAACTTGTGTGGAATTAGAATGCAAAGATAGTTGGTCTTGATTTTTAGACCTATTAACTCAACAAATTGGCTCTCTAATGGAAAAAAGAGTTGTCTTCATTTCAGAGAGACAATATTTGCACTATTCATTCCATTTACATTGTTCATTTCAATTATTCTGCAAAATAATGTGTGTACTTGTCTTTTCTAGGGACTTGTTGAAACATTTGAGAATATGTTTCCAGGAGTTGAATACAGATTCTATGTAAGACATCTCTATGCTAATTTTAAGCTCATATTAAAAGACAAGATACTTAGAGACATCCTTTGGGCTGTTGCTAAGGCTTACACTAAAGATGGATTCAATATGAAAATTCTAGAAATGCAAGCTGTTGATGGTGAGGGTTATAAATGGCTTTCTGAGATTCCACCTTATCTGTGGGCAAGGTGTTTCTTCGGCACTCACAGTAAGTGTGATCTCCTAAGTAATAACATTAGTGAGTGCTTCAACAAATATAGAAATGCTGCAAGAGATCATCCAATTTTAACTATGATGGAGAGCTTAGAAGGATGATTATGTCTAGGTACTAAGAAAAAAGAGAATGGATTAGTAAGGTGAAGGGAAAGATTTGTCCTAGAATTAGTGAAAAGTTAGAGGGAAACTGCAAAAAATCAATGGATTATGATGCTTTGTATGCTGGGCAACGAATTTGGGATGTCACAATTTATAATCACAACCATGTGCTTAACTTAAGTGGCAGGACATGCATCTGTAGGGAGTGGAATATCACTGGAGTTCCTTGTCCACATGCATGTTCATCATTACTTCATTCAAATAATGTTGAAGTAGATGATTTGGCAAATCCTTACTACAGTGTGTCAAGATATAAGATAACATACAAGCATGTGATCATGCCAATTCTAGATCAAAATATGTGGGTACAATTAGGTTCAGAACCAATTGACCTGCCACATGTTAAAAGAAGACCAGGAAGACCTAAAAAGGTTAGGAAGAAAAGTGTTGATGAGCAGAGAGAAAAGATTGTAGACATTGAAAGGGTAACCAGAAAAGGATATAGTAAGAAGTGCAGTAATTGTTTACAACAAGGTCACAATTTAAAGACTTGCAAAAACCCCCTCGTTCTAATAGGACGCTTAAAAAATATGTTGTAGAATAGGTATTTTGTTATGTAACAATTGTTGGACCTACTTTTATTGAACATATGTATTATACAAAATTCTAATTTACTTTGCTTTTACTTTATCTATGCAGGATGCTCTAAGAGTTGAAAATTAGAGCCTTAGTTTGTGTATAATGAAAAATGCTGAACCTGAGCATGCTAATTATGAAAATACTGGTTCAATTAATCCCTTGAATGGATTTTTGCATTTTTTTATTTGAACAGAAAAATATTTCTTACTTCCAAATCTTTTATTAAGGATAAAAGTATCTCAGACTATACAATTTTGAAGAAAATGAAAATTTCAATTATTTTTTTAATATTTTTCTTTTTTTTTGAAGTAACGGTGAGAAGGTAACCCATAAACAAAATTTTGTAATTTTTTCATCAATTAAAGTTAGAATGTACAACTATGAAAAAATGGCACCTTCAATAAAATTTCTTTCTTTTGTTAATTTTGTTTCGTAAATAAATTTTCTTTTTTAATTTTTCATAAATTAACGTTCATAAAGTATAATTGTGAAAAAATGTTATTTTAAATCATTTTACTTTTTTCTTTATTAAAGTCAAAATGTAATTCATACTTAAAATAATTTTTTATTTTTTAAATAGAGGGCATGATGAAATAAAGCAAAAAATAGGAGTGTTGGATGTATTTTAGTCAACAAAAGACAAAGGGTATTTTTGTCCAAAAAAATGCAACATGTATAAATATGATGATGCCATTATAATACAAGGGTAAAAAAGTCTTTTTGAATTCTAAACTCCTTTCATTGGTGGTCAAAGGGGACAATATGTTCATTTTTAAAATAAAAGGGGGCATAATGTACCAAGAGATAAAATATAGGAGGGTTAAATGTATTTTTGCCTTAAAAATAAAAGTAAGAATTATATGTAAAACTTTTAGTAATACATAGAAAATAATTCTTAATAGTCGATTTCCACTTTAAATTTTTTGTTTAAATATTGTTATTAATTAATATAAAACTTAAAATTACATTTGAACCAACTTGGCCTTCACAACTGATTAATGTGGGTTGTGGCTTAACCTCCCCCGATCCCCGGTGTTCCATATTCGTGCCACTTCAAGAAAAAAGAGGCCCTTGAGCTGGTCATACATGATATATTCCTGATGGTTTAGCATTTTATCTTGAGCTAAGGTAACCCCACCCTCCGAGAACTAAACCTCTATATGTTTGGTGCATGGAGATTGTAAAAGGTTTGTTGTTCTCTTTGAACCACACAATATATGACATGCATGCGGCCCACAGAATTGGATGGGTTTCAGGGGACACGCATATCTTTTCCACCTTTAATCCATCAGCCTGATCTGATCGCTTTGTTTCAAGTTAGATAAAGACAAGGAACACTACTTAAGTCATCAATAAAGGGACATGTAGACCTGCTTTTTCACCTCTGTTGCTGAATTATTGTATTATCTATCAACCTGCTATAGTGGCATTGTAATAAACTGAATACTTATTTCCAGACATGGATGCCCCAGAAACGATACGAAACCCCTTCCCACCCCTACCACACGAAATGCCACTCTTCTCTGTTCCCTTGTTGCTTGAAATCTGTCCTTTTTGAGTATGTACTGTATCTTCAAGTCTTACACTTGGGTTCTTCTCAGCAAATAGGATGAGAAAACACATGCTGTATACTAAAATGGAGAGTTTAAAGCAAAGAGAAATGAACTCTTCCCAAATGACTTATAGTAGTTAGTTGATTCTGGTATCAGAAAACATAGTAACCAATGGCAATGGAAATGGTAATGGTAATTACTCGAATAGACCATAATGAGAATCAATACCAAATTGGAGAAGCATAACTAAGTGGTTGAAGAAGGCCTGAATTGGCTTGCTCCATCCATGTCATAATTAAAGGCCTAGAACCAAAGCACGAGAGCAAGACCATCAAAGCTCAATAGCCCCTAGTCCAACAACACTTTTATTGGGACGATGTCCACAAACCAAGCCCATCTTCTGAAGAAATACAGCAACACGTGGTGATGGAAAAAACAAGTGGCTGAAGGAGGGAAGGCCAACCATGCTTACCATCTCACAATGCCAACAAAAATCTAAACAAGTGGTTGAAGCAGAGAAGGTCAACCATGCTGACCATCTCACAATGCCAACAAAAAACTTTCTCTTATCCATTTCCCTGCCAACCTCACACTTCTCCCTGTTCTCTCCTCTTAGTCGCTCGAAAACTGCTATCTTGTAATGGCTTTAACATCTATCTCCGCCCTGAGCATTAAAGCCTTTAACGTCTCCACTTCTTTGTCTTCAATCTCTCCATACCAGTTTTCCTCCCTCTCCAAGCCTTCTTCTATAGTTTGTCAATTTCACTCGGAAAGACAAAACCTTTCTCTTGGTAACTAAAAATTTGCTACTTTTCTTTTACAGTGTTTGATACATGTACTTCATTTTGCTTCCAACTAACTGAATTTTCCTTGAAAAGGTAGACTGTTGTAGAAACAGATATGAGGTGGGCAATTCAACATCCGTGAACTGGAGGACAGTGGTTTCTACTGCATTGGCAGCTGCAGTTGTTACTTTTGGCTCTGGTTTTCCTGCTACTGCGGACCTTAACAAGTTCGAAGCAGAAACTCGGGGTGAGTTTGGTATTGGTTCAGCAGCTCAGTTCGGTTCTGCGGATCTCAGGTGTGTTTTACCCATAACAACACTCGTGTTGTCTTAAGTAAATTTGTAATGCGAACGACTAAAGTAGCTCCTTTTATTCCTATTTATTGATTATGCAGGAAGGCAGTTCATGTGAATGAGAATTTCAGGTAATCATTTTCTATTAATTCTGATTGAGAATCTATCTGGAAACACCTAATCCTATATATATAACACAGAAATGTTGAATATAGCTAACGTTAACTTCACCAAGTATACGATATTTCACTCACAAAATAAAAGATCTTTAGAATGCTTTTAACTAAAACAAAAGTAAGTGAATTGATTCTTGAAGGTTTTTAAATAACTGAGAATCAAAACTGAAGGAAAGGTAATTAATTTTGAGAGAAGAGTGAAATAGTTAGCAGCAATGGAATTCGATAGTTTTATTCATCAATCAGCCATTACATTTATAATGCTTGGAATAACAGAAAACTAGAGATTCTAGGAGTTTAAAAAATCACAAAATCTGAACAACTTAACAATTTCTAAACTGACTAACAACTTCCTAAGAAACAGGAACAAGTAGATCTGAATATTTTCAGATCTAAAAGAAAATATTCAACACTCCTCCTTGCTTTTAAGAGCTGCAAACCCCAATTTTCTGCCTTAAAGACTAGAACTTGCTTACTGGTAGTGGTTTTGTGAACAAGTCTGTCAACTGATCTTCAGATTTGCAGTAAACTAAAGTCATCTCTCCATTTTGCTGCACCTCCCTTAAGAAGTAGAGCTTGACATTGAGATGTTTAGTCTTCCCATGAAACACTGGGTTGTTTGAGATTGCAATTGCTTCCTGGTTGTTAACAAAAACCTCTATTTTCTGCCGCCGCTCCATATGTAAATCACACAAAAGCTTCTTCAACCATAAGACTTGATTTACTGCTGCTGTAGCTGCTATAAATTCCGCTTCTGCAGTGGACTGTGCTACAATTTTCTGCTTCTTTGAGCACCATGAAAAATCTCCTGAACCTAAGCTGAAACAATATCCTGAATTACTCTTCATATCATCAATGGAGCCAGCCTAGCCACTATCAGAAAATCCAGCGTAGTCACTATCAGAAAATCTACACAAATTGAAGTTTTGACACTTCTCATATTTGACTCCATAATCGATAGTGCCTCTGATATACCTTAGTGTTCTTTTTTCTGCTTTCAAATGCATTTCACTAGCACAATGCATAAATCAAGATAAGAGACTTACAACAAATAAAATGTCTGGTCTTGTTTCAGTGAGATACATTAGGCACCCAATCAAGCTTCTATAATGACCTTCATTAACTTTATCAGCACCATCTTCCTTAGACAGCCTCTCTTTTTGATTGATTGGTGTGCTGATTTCTTTACACTCCTCATCTGAAATTTCTTTAGTATTTCTTTTGCATACTTCTTTTGGTAGATGAACACTTCATTGTTGCTTTGCTTAACTTCAACTCGAAGAAACTAGTCATAAGACCAAGATCTGTCATCTCAAAAACCTGCATCATTTCTTGTTTGAACTCCTCAACGATCTTGGTATTATTTCCAGTCACCAACAAATAGTCAACATAAAGGGATACTATAAGAAAATCATTCCCCATATGTTTCACATAAAGAGTGGACTCAGATAAACTTTTTTCAAAGCCTAGGCTTAAGAGATGTTCATCTATTCTATCATACCAAGCTCTTGACGCTTGTTTTAGCCCATATAGAGCCTTTTTCAGTAAATATACTTTATCTTCTTCACCTTGCTTCACAAATCCCTTTGGCTGCTCCACATATATCTCTTCCTGCAATACACCATTTAGAAAAGCTGATTTGACGTCTAATTGAAATACTTTCCAGCCTCTTTGTGCAGCAATTGCTAGCACCAATCTGATTGTGTCCAACCTAGCAATAGGAGCGAAGGTGTTAGAATAATCAACTCCAAAAATTTGTGCATACCCTTTAACTACGAGCCTAGCCTTGTATTTGTTGATGGAGTTGTCTGCATTAAGCTTCATCCTGAACACCCAATTTACTCCAATGATTTTTCTGTCTTCAGGCCTATTAACCAGCTCCCTTGTCTTATTTTTCTGAATCATTGAAATCTCATCCTCCATTGCTTTCCTCCATTTATGGTCTTTGAATGCTTCTTCATGGCTAGTAGCTTCACATATTGCTACATTGCCCCTTTGATAAATGTCAGAGAGTAGTCTCCTACCTCTAACTGGAGGATCATTTTCTAATTCGTTCTTCCATTGTTCTGTTCCTTTACGAAGGTTTCTTTGCAAGAGCTGAGTTGCTTTTTGTAGGCTTTTCCAGTCCCATTGTTTTTCTTCATTAAAGTGTACGTCTCTAGTGATTGTCATTTTCTCTGTTTGTGGATGATACACCTTATAAGCTTTTGAGGTTGAACTGTAACCAACAAAGATGCTTGGAATTGCCTTCTTGTAATCTTCTTATTATATACTCCTTTTGCATGTTCAACAATCTTTGAAGATGACAATGGCCAAGCCTTTTGTGCCAAATTTTTGTGATGCTAACCTCATTGTGATAGGTTGCCTGCTCCTCCATTGGATCAAACGAGAAGATTTTTCCTCTCATTTTAACACAACAAACCTCCTGACTAGCACTATTATTGATAAAACAATGTTGATCCTCAAAGGAAACTTTGAATCCTTTTTCTATCAGTTGACCCACACTGAACAAACTCTGATCAATATCAGTTACATAAAGAACATCTTAAATCATTTTTGTACCTAAACTTGTGATGATTGTGACTGTCCCTTTTCCCTTGGCCTGAATGTAGCTACCATTGCCGATTTTTACCATTGTGATTTCTGTAGGCTGCAAATCTTTAAAGAGAGTTCTATCGTAGGTCATGTGGTTTGTACAACCACTATCAATCAGCCAACATTCCATAGAATTGTTTGAAAAACATGTCGCCACAAACATCTGGTCTTCTTCATCTTGGTCTGCGACTTGAGCTTCTGCTATGTGGTTTTGAGATTTGCTTTAGCAAATTTCTGGTTCATGTCCAAGCTGGTTGCACTTACTGCATCTTGCATCTAGCCTCCTCCAACATTTGAATGGTGGATGACCCATTTTGCTGCAGTGCTGACAAGGTGGATAGCTTTTCTTTGAGTTTTTCTCCTTGCTTTAGATCTGGTTATCTGCACTGCTTTCGCTACTTGATGCCTGAATTTTCTTGTAAAATTTCTTCTTGTTCTTCCTAACTTCCTGGTGCTTGGCTGGCAATGCTCCTTCAACTACACAATCTTGTCTCATAAGCCTCTGTTGCTTTTGGGCCTGCAAAGCATTTAGCTACTCTGCCAAATTGATCTTTGATAGATCCTTTGTGTTCTTCAAGGTGGTTATAGACGCTTCATATCTCTCAAGCATCGTTACAAGAATTTTTTCAACAATTCTGGAATCAGAAAGTTCAGTGCCAAGTAACCTTACCTTGTTGACAATGCCTAGCAGTTTGTCTGAGTATTCCTTAACTGTCTCAGACTGTTTCATTCTTTGCGACTCGAATTCTCTTATTAAATTTAGCACCTGCATGCCTTGTATCCTTTCATGTCCTGCATATTCTTCCTTCAGATAGTCCCAAACTTGTTTTGTCGTTTGGAGAGTCATGACTCTCATAAAGATGGTTGTTGAAACACCAGCAAATAAGCATGCTTTTGCCTTTGACTTTTTGGTTTTTCTGTCTTTATGATTTTTGATCTGGGCCATGGTGGGATTGACTGGCAGCGGATCAACTTCATAATCCTCTTCCACGGCTCCCTAGAGATCTAAAGCCTCCAAATATGTCTCTATTCTTACAGCCCAAAGCTGATAGTTTTCTCCATCAAAGATAGGAGGAGCAATTTGTGAGAAACTAGCTTCAGCTTCCATTTTACATATCCTGTAAGAACAGGCCATGATACCAGATTGAAGGTTTTTAAATAACTGAGAATCAAAACTGAAGGAATGTTAATTAATTTTAAGAGAAGAATGAAATAGTTAGCAGCAATGGAATTCGATAATTTTATTCATCAATCAGCCATTACATTATAATGCTTGGAATAACAGAAAACTAGAGATTCTAGGAGTTTAAAAAATCACAAAATCGGAACAACTTAACAATTTCTAAACTGACTAACAACTTCATAAGAAACAGGAACAAGTAGATCTGAATATTTTCAGATCTAAAAGCAAATATTCAACAATTCTCTTTTGGCTTACAGACCTATGTAACAGATTGTAGAGATAAGAATATGTAACTGTTAGAATTTTTCAAGATGTAAGTATCAAGAAAGTAATACCTTTCCTCCTTTCGTTACAACGTATGATTCCAGATAGATTTTACTTTCCTCTCGTGTCTAAATGATTTTCTTGCTATTCACTGATTGAATTGTAATCTGAAATCATGCATGAAGAAGCAGAAATTGTGAAGTAAATGTAAGGGATCTAATGGAAGTAAACTAAGAGAATAATCTATTATGAATTGTGCCTTATATCCATTTAGTTTTTCATTGTGTTTAAAAGTTTCAAGTGCATTTTTGTGTGTGCTTACTTAATCTCATGCCTGATACAGAAGAGCCAATTTCACAGCTGCTGATATGAGAGAATCAGATTTTAGTGGTTCAACTTTCAATGGTGCCTACTTGGAGAAAGCTGTGGCATACAAGGCAAATTTTTCAGGTATGAACTAGTTGTCATTGCACATCTTGTTAACATAGTAATAACAAAAAATCAGTGGGTGACATCTTCCTATTGTATTATGCACTTTTGCTCCTTTACTTACATCTAAGCACTGCAAGCAAACTTCTGCACGAAATCTAGTTAACCTTCCAATTTGATGCTTGATAACTTTTCGGATTTATTTCATGAGATGGATGCCCTTTTCTTTTGTATCCATGGACAACTTGGAGCTGCTATCAGTGCCTGTACTATCATCCTATGAGAAGGCAACTCAAACTTAGGAAGGTTCTTCTCTTGTGATTGGCATATGCTTAAACATTGGCCTGAGAACATCTTCCCTGTGCTTTTTCCATGTGATCTTTCTGCTATTTTCCCTTGTCCATATCAAAGTCCAGGCATTTAGTTTTTGGTTGAATGGCTTTATGGTCATGAATACTTGTAAAGGTTGTCCTTGTTGTCCAAGGACAGTTTGGTGTGGCCATCAGAGCCTGCACTTTTATCCGACGAAATGGGAATTCTGACTTAGCAGGGGCCTCTTTGTGTGTGACAGGCATACGTTCGGACATTGACCTGGTGACATCTCCCCAATACTTTTTCGCAGGCCATCTTTTCTCTCTTTCTCCTTGTCCTCATCAAACTCCACTCTCTCAGTCACTGGCTGAATTAGGTCACAAATATTTGTTGAGGTCCTTTGGCACCTTTCACTCAAAATTCCACCTCCCTCCTTTTCCACTGATGTACTTGCAAAGTCAGATATCTGTTGAAGTGTCTCCAGTCCCAAAGGAACTTCTTTATTAACTAGTTCACTCTCTGACCCACAACCTTAAGGGAAGTTTTGAATGGCTGAGATTCTTCTCCTAGGTTGATTAGTCACAACCTTCATGGCTTTCTTTGGAACACTGGTAGCTTCATGGACTGATATCTTTGATGGATAGAGCAATCCTGCATTATCCTTTGGCAAATTTATTAGTGTTGAAGTGGCATTTGCTATTGATTTCAGCTCAACCTTCTTCTCAAAGGAAGTCATCTTCTCCTTTCCATCAGAATCATGTTATAAAGACTGGAACCTTTAGATCAGTCAGTTTCTTAAGCAATTCACCAGAAGTTTCTGTGTGAGGACCACAATATTCAGAAAATCACGGATAGCAAGCTTTCTCTTCTTTATGCACTCCAAAATATCAAGAGAGGCACTGTTCACATTTAGTAACATCTTTTGAATCTCCGAGATAGGGTTGTCTTTACCTTTTTCTGAATCCATGAAATATTCAGCACATTTACTTGATATATTCTATGATTACAAAATAATATGAGCAACCTTTTGCCACTTAGTTCTTCCATAGTTTTTCCTACTTAGAAAGTTATAGTTTCCCAGGACTGAATTGAGGCAATAGTGTTGGAGAATGGTTCAAAGATGTTTAAAATGTGGTCCTACTTTTTATGAGTTATCAAAGTTTGTTTAGATTGTTTCCTTTATCTTAGGTATTTAAACTTTTAAAATTTTGATTTGTTTGGTTAATTTTTATTGAGATATTAGCTAAGTTTGTTATTTTGTTGCCTATATATTTAGGCCTTCAACGTCAATGTAAACTGTACTCATCAATAATTTGCCTCTTGCATTATCTCTTTTCTACTCTTTTTTTGTGTGGTTAATTTCTGGTTTTAAAACCCAACATAATATCAGAGCTCCTTATAATCTCAAGGGACTTATGAGTGTTCGAGAGATAGTAACGGCATGGCATCCAATGATACATCAACTTTTTCATCTCCAATTTTTAATGGTGAGAATTATCAAGTTTGAGGAATCAAAATGAAAGCTCACTTAAGAGGTATTGGCTTGTGGCTGTGGGTTGAAGGTGAAAGGAAAATATCACCTCAAGGAAATAATCCAACACTCAATCAAATTAGGGCTCACGATAGGAAATAACACTTAGCACTCAATCAAATAAGGGCTCATGAAGATGAAGAAACCAAAATTCCAAGTTCCTTATCTCAAATTCATGTTGTTGTCTATAAATCAATTTTCCCAAGAATTATAGGTTGTGAAACAACCAAGGAAGCTTGGGACACACTGAAAGAACTCTATCATGGTATCAATAAAACAAGGAGGATGCAGGTGTTAAATCTCAAAAGAGGATGAAAGAAAAGGAGACTCTACAAGAGTTTTCTAACAGGCTAATGATGGTGGTAAATAAAATTAGATTGATGAAACAAGAGCTACCTGATAGCAGGATCGTAGAAAAAGTGTTTGTAAGCTTGTCCGAAAGATTTGCAGCAAAAATTTCATCTCTAGAGGATTCAAGAGATATCAATCAAATTACCTTGATTGAATTAATCAATGCCCTACATGCTTGGTAGCAAAGAAGGATGTTGAGAAAAGAAGGAACTCAGTAGGTAGTTAAGGGGGCTTATTTAGCAAAGGCCTCATCTTTAAAAAGAAAAGCTCAATCTCAATTTGGTATTTTCAAGAAGCCTGGTCATGATGAAGACAATTGTTGGCACAAAGGAAAGCGTCAGTGTTTCAAGTGCAAGAAGTTCGAGCATATATAAAGGAATTGCAAAAATAAGACTAAAGAAATTGTCAATTTGACACATGATGCTGAAGAAGAATTTTTTTTAAAATATTCGTGAGAAGAGCACCAAGAAGAAGCTTTTTGGAGAGGAAGTGCTCCAACCATTGAAGGGTGATGAGAAGTACATCATCAAGTTCAAGAAGTCTTACAACTTTGAATCAAGAGGGAATGTTGGAGAATGATTTAAAGTTGTTTAAATTGCGGTCCTATTTTTTATGAGCTATCGAAGTTTGTTTTGATTGTTTCCTTTATCTTAGATATTTAAACTTTTAAACTTTTGATTTGTTTTGTTAATCTTTACCGAGATATTAGCTAAGTTTGTTATTTCATTGTCTAAATATTTAGACCTTCAACGTCAATGTAAACTGTATCCATCAATAAATTACCTCTTTTCTACTCTATTTTTTTATAGTTAATTTCTGGTTCTAAAACCCAACAAATAGTTTCTCATCTATTAATAGCTTAGGCACCAAACCCAAGTGGTATATGGAGCAACACAAATTTAATGTCATGTTGTAATGTTTGATCTAACAATGGTGTGAATTATGTTTTTGATACACTGAAAACTTGGAAGTGAGGAAAAGAAGAACAAAGAAGGAGGGAGAAGGAAGAATTGAGAGGGAAAATTAAGATTGTAATTGGGTTTTTGATACCCATCTGCCTCAGCAGCATCACATTTAACAAAGATTCAAATGGTTACAAGGATTCTCTTACATTGATTCTCTCACAATAACCAACCCCCATACACCTAAGCAGTTCAGTTGTAACCAACCCTAGAAAAGAGGAAAGTGAAAATGGAAAGCAAATAACAAAACGTTGCAAATATCTGGTACCTACTGATCCCAAATCATCCTACGCACCGTTTTGATTTCTTGGAAATAAAAGCTAAAGCAAAAGACTAAATTGACCTCGCATCAATACTTCCTTCCCCAAAAGCATCCTTGTCCTCAAGGATGAAAATTAGGATATTTCAGCTGCAAGTCATGTATGGACTCCCAAGAAGCATCCTCCGGAAATGCATTTGTCCATTCGACTAATACTTGAGTCACTGCTCTATTACCCTTCTTGCTGATGCGTCTGTCTAACACCCGAGCTGGTTCTTTGATCAAAGTTCCATCCGATCCCACAACAGGTAACATGGACTGAACCGGAGCCTTCCCCACATGTTTCTTCAACTGAGATACGTGAAAAGTAGGGTGAATCTTCGACCCTGGGGGCAATTGAAGGGTGTAGGCTACCTTTCCGACCTTAGCCACAATCTGAAAAGGTCCGAAGTATTTTGCTGCCAATTTCTGCGAAGTTCGGTGTTTCAATGAGTGCTGTCTATAGGGCTGCAGACGTAGATAAACCATGTCTCCCACATCATATGACCTTTCAGTCCGTTTCTTGTCTGCTTGAGCTTTCATTCGGTCCCTGGCCCTTGTCAAATAAAATTTCATCATCTTCATGGCAGCCTCTCGCTGTTGTAAGCTTCTATCAACAGTCTCAACTATTGATTCACCCGCAACATAAGGCAAGTGCTCAGGAGGTACCTGTCCATAGAGGGCCTGGTACGGGGTTGTCTTGATAGAAGAGTGGTATGAAGTATTGTACCACCATTCCGCCAGTGGTAACCAAGAACACCAGTCCCTAGGTGCCTCCCCAGTCATGCATCGCAAGTATCCCTCCAAACAACGATTCACAACTTCAGTTTGCCCATCCGTCTCCGGATGATACGCAGTGGAAGATTTTAATTGCGTTCCCAACCTGTTAAATAATTCTCTCCAAAAAGTACTCATAAAAATTTTATCCCTATCAGATACTATGCTCTCAGGCAGTCCATGCAGCTTATAAACATTCGATAAAAATTACTGAGCAACAGATAAGGCAGTAAAAGGATGACAAAGAGCTATAAAGTGACTGTACTTAGTCAACCTGTCTACCACCACAAAAATGCAGTTCTTACCCTTGGACATAGGCAACCCCTCCACAAAATCCATGCTAAGTTCAGCCCAAGCTCGTGAAGGAACCGGTAAGGGCTGCAAAAGACCTCCCTTTGCTGTGTTATCAGGTTTGCAAGCTTGACAGGTTGGGCATTCCCTGATCCATCTTCTTACTTCTTTCTGCTGCCCCTTCCAATAAAAGACACTAGACAACCTACTGTAAGTGGCAGCCACCCCTGAATGACCTCCCATGGAGCTGCTATGAAAATATGCCAGAATTTTCCTTTTCACATCAGCCACAACTCCAACCACTATTTTTCCCTTACGTTTCAAGATCTTCCCATCCCACGTGTATTTCGAGTTGGAAGCAGCATCAACAGACAACTCGGCAATGATTTTTTGTAGTTTGGAATCAACCATCCAAGTTTGAGCCACTTTGGTCATCA
>JAOSBM010000205.1:28699478-28724541 GCA_027568955.1 Erythroxylum tenue | reverse complement strand
GTATTATATTATAATTATTACACATAATAGTATAATTAAAAAAATATAAACATAATAATAAAATCAAACATATTTTTATTTTCAATTTTTTATTAGAAATCTCAACCAAACAGGTTTTTGTTTTCAGTTTTTATATTACAAATCTCAACCAAACAGTTTTCGTTTTTTTAGAAAAAAAAAACAGAAACCAAAAACAGGAAACAGAAACTAAAAACAACAACAGAAAAATAGAAGTGGAACCAAACGGCCCCTAAATGTTTAAACTTTTGTTTGGTTTGTTCTCTATGTTATCATCACAGATGTAATGCATAATTATAGTGAGGTGCGAGAAAATGAATACCGTTTTTTCTTTTGGCAATTAACAGGTGCGGATTTGAGTGACACATTGATGGATCGCATGGTATGACTGAACTGTTTTTTATGCATATGTGGTTTAAGGCAGTTGGAAAACTAAAATTTCATCTTATATCTGGTGTTTTTAGATTGGTTGAGATAACTTGTTTTAATGTACGACAACATATATTCTTTTAACAAAAGCGCGCACAGATCTATGATGACAAAATGCTGAAATACATTTGCAGGTCCTGAATGAGGCTAACCTCACCAATGCTGTTCTTGCTAGATCAGTACTTACTCGAAGTGATCTTGGAGGTGCTGTTATAGAAGGAGCTGATTTCAGTGATGCGGTTTTGGACCTTCCGCAGAAACAGGTTCTTTTATATAATATATCCATTAAGGTTTCACCTCAATGATCTGATAAGCAGTGTTTCTCGTATTCAGTTCCTATGATACTACTCAAGAGTCATTATTTGGTTCTTGCAAGTGTGATATGTTACTAGCTAGTTCGATTTAATTTAAGTGTTCCCTAGCATCAGCCAGAAACGGAGAGAATTAGACTTTAAACTTTAGAATAATAACTACTGTTCTTATTCAGCAAGTTGGGCTGTATTCTTCTGACATATGGCTTTGAAAGTGGAAAGGAACTAGACCAACTAATTGGAGTGTTAACATTCACTCAATGGCAACAACTATTAAGCTTCATTGGCTGCCTTTCGTACTTAAGGCAATACTATGCTCATTCTACCATATAAAACAACTTATATGCACGATGGACCTAGGCACAGCAGAAGAGGAAATTTAATTTTAAGAGAGCTGAGATTGATAAGGCAAATTGGAGTAACTTTGACTTATGACCTGGAGAGCCGATAAAGAAATTAAATTTAAATTTGACCTTGTCTCCCCTGTTTGCTTAGCTCTGTTATGTTGCTCTGTCATTGTAATTCAGCTTTTTAGCTGGATCAATTTCGTATTTAGATCCCTGAAAACAAAAGTAAATTTTTTCATCTATGATGATGTTGGCCATGATGAGCGAAGTCAAGATATGCTGGCAAGAATAATTATATGTATGGCTTGGGAGTTGAAAAATGCCTCCTTGAGTTGAATATCCTCGTGAAACATGTAGGATGATCCTTGTTATGGGTGCCTGGAGACTTGAGCACTATGCAAGCTTGATTATCAGAATTGAAGTTCATCAATATGTGATTCTTTCTAATAATGAACTTTGATGAGAAATAATTGTTGACAAGAACTCCCACTATGAGACTACATTAAAGTGGTTCAATTTTGGGTTGTTCTGGGTAGTCCGTGATTTTTTTAGGAACATGGAAATTGGTCTAGACTTGTAACTGTTATGGAAAGATGGGAACGGTAACTCGAAATTTGTCATGAGCAAAGTTATGTTTCTGCTGAAGTTATGTGGTTTTCAGTGTAGCACTATTTTTGCGATTGGCATGTATTGGTTGTTCAACTGTTATGAGACTCGTTTCTAATGCAACAATGAAATATCTGGAAAACTTTTAATGGGACATTTTCCCAAGCAGAAATTGTTGTGCTTACATAAAAAATACTGTATCTGCTGTTACGAGCTTATTATGCAGCTTCAATAATTCGGACAGAAAGTATACGTTAGAAAATATCTGGCCTTGAAGTTGCCTTTCTGTGCACTACTTGGTTCTGGCCTTGAAAGTAACCCTCTAAATTTGCTGTTGAATACTAAAAACTTGAACTGAGCAACTCTGGAGTTGCTAGATCAAGAAGTTGTCCATTCCTCATGATTACAATTCTGCATAAGCGTATCTTTGTTGATCATTCTGGATTGCTGGCTGTTAATCTTTCAAATTCAACAGTTAAGGTTGCTTAGAATGGTTCAAGGTACTTGCACTATTTGGTATTTTCTGTTATATAAACCACAAATTGGGATCTTGAATATGCCTCCAAATGTTCTTATCTTTTATGGAAACAACAAACAAGTTGTTTTTTCCTTGGTCTATGATATTGACTTTAAGGTTGTATTCAGGCTCTCTGCAAGTACGCAAATGGCACAAATCCTATGACTGGAGTGAGCACTAGAGTAAGCTTAGGTTGTGGAAATAAGCGGAGAAACGCTTACGGTAGTCCATCTTCTCCTCTGTTGAGTGCCCCACCTCAGAAACTGCTTGATCGTGACGGCTTCTGCGATGAAAGAACTGGTCTTTGTGATGCTAAATAGTTGTACGGAGATGATAGAAACATCAAATACCCATGTACATGGCTGCACAGAATATTGAATCAACAGCTTTTTGGTTTCTTATGAATCACCAAAGTTTAAAGGAGAAGTAGCAAGCATGTCATTCACTTTCCTACTTTTTCTGCTATTAATGGTCTCAGAATTGTCTAACCCCCTGATAATTATTCAGATGGATTTACGTTATTGACGAAATCCTTGTTTTATACTAATTAGCAGGTTTGATGATGTCACGGTCGTCTTCTTGATTGAGCTGTGGTTCAGCCGGTGTATTGTGGGCTTAGGCTGATATATTGTGGTTTTTGATGTTGTGTTAATGCTTGGTGTATAACTGGGCATTTGCGGTACTTGGTTTTAGCTTGTTTTTGTCTTCTTATGTTCTGGCATAATATTGGTTAAGTCTTTCATGCGGGTCTTATTAGAGGTAATTGATGGTAGGGCAGGTAGATGCATTCTATTTTGTTTTTTTAGTGTTACGAGATTACCTATGATATCTCGTGCTTGTTCATAATTTTTTTATTCTTTATAAAGATCTGATTTATAAAAAAAAAAAGAAATGCTTGTTTTAGCAATTTTACATTGGCCCTATTGGCAAATTTTGTATCATCATGCGCTTTGTCTATTATAAGCTAAAGTTTAAATGAACAAATCTTTTATACATCATGATAAAATCAACTTAAATTTATCATAAGATCACTATTACTAATGTTTTAAAAACTAAATTGATTTGACCGGTTTAATAGTGAAAATTTAAAACTGAACAACTTTTTGAGTCGATTTTTAATATTTTGATTTGATTTAGTTTAATAGTTTTTGTTGTTAAAAACTGTCAGTCATTTTTTATAAATTAAAGTAAATTAATTAATTTTTATTTAATAATATATTTTTCAATTGAACTTTAAAATTTTCAATTTACAAGGATAATATTTTTTAATTTAATCAGTTTTATAATAATGTAATATCGGTTGAACTTTTTAAACCTTAAATTTTTTGTTTTACCGGTTTAACCAAGGTTTTGAAACCCGGACCGGACGTTGAATCGGAGGTTTTACTGGTCACTGATTTGTGGTCGAATCAGTGTGATGTCATAATTACGTAATAATTATATTTAATTATATATAATATTAGTAATATTAAAAAATAGAAAAATATACCAAATAATATAAAAAATATTTTAAAAAAAAAAATAAAAAAAAAATTCGATTTGACCGATCGATTGATCGGTTTCCATTGGTTCAATTGGGAATTGGTTTTTAGGGGTCACCCGGGCCGAATAGTCGACCGGTCACCAGTCGATCCGGCCGACCAGATCCGATCGGTCCGGTTTGAGTTTCAAAACCATGGGTTTAACTTTTGATCCATTTTTGAAAACATTGATTATTACTAATCTTATTCTTAGTAAAAGGCTTACTTTTTTATTCCATGTTTATTTTTTGTAAAATTATCTCAATTGAATTGAATTATATACTCAAATAATATACCATTTCTTCTGAAAAGTTTTGAGTTTGGTGATATTCATATTTATCTAGTGGCATATACTGGATTCTGGATACTTAGGACTGGTACCTAGTATCTCAGTGTGCTTGCACTTGGTTCAAGAACTAGAAGTTGAGCATCTCCTAAAGTTTTAATACTAAAAGATGGAACAATGGCAAATACATCAACGAAGGATATATGGGTTTGGACTGATGGAAATTCAGCAAGCACAGTGTACCAGAAAAGGGATAAAATTCCTAACATATTATCTTAAAATTTTGAACTGAGACAGAAAATATCTGATTTTAGTTATCTATGTAATTAATTAAAATTAGATTAATTCCTTCAGATAAATAGTTATTTATTTCAGTTTAGCTGTTCATGGAATAACTTCCTTAGCCTATATATTCTATTGTGTTCGTTATGAAATCACGGCAGAATTCCATCTCACGCTTAGTATATATAGGAATAAGCATTGGCTGCTCACCTCCCCCTTAGCGGGTCGCTGAGTACCTGATTTATATTCTCCAGTTGTTTTGTCGGATCGGGGTGTGAGGGGCCCTTGGAATTGGGAATTCAACCTTTTGTTCCAAGGAATAGGCATTGGCTGGTTGGGAAGTCAAATGATTGCATTGGCTGCTCACCTCTCCCTTAGCGGGCCGCTGAGTACCTGATTTATATCCCCCAGTTATTTCGTCGTGTCAGAGTGTGGGGGCCTTTGGAGTTGGAGATTCAACCTTTTGCTCCAAGGAATAGGCATTGGCTGGTTGGGTAGTCAAATTATTGCAGAAAAAGTGCTGTCCACCAGTTGAGTTCTATATCTGAACTCTCAAGTCAAGCATCGACCAAACCATTAGTTAAATATATCAATCAAGTTGGCTTGTTGTTCACTTTTCACCTTTTCTAATGTGGTCTAAGAAGTGCACCCCATCAATCAACAAGTTCAGAATCTTGCATGCTTGTCTCCTTTGCAACTGTCCCTGAGGCATTGCCATCCAGGGAATGTGCCCTCGTAGCCTGCCAATACTTATCCTTCTGTCTTCCTTCAACCTCAACCCTTTTTAACTCCACGGTCATTGCAAAACTTGCCGAAAGTTTCATTCTGAATCGCATTCAACTCTTAATGATATCATTTTTTGAGGCAACTTGAACTAATTCAACTTAGAATTTCCAGACAAAACATCCTCTGTACCTTCCTTAGTATTATATACTAGGCATGAAATACATTGATCATAACACACGAATCCTCATGAATGCTGAAGTTAAATATTTTTCTCATTTAAGATATTTTCTTGGCGGAAGCTTACGGTTAAAATTGACGGGATTTATCACAATGCATGATAGAAATATGAAATAAATGAGACTAATGTTGTATCAAATTTCAATTGATATTGATCCATATTTTAAGTAAATATACAAAAATGTAGATATTTATTCACACGTAGTTAGAATATACTCTTTCTTATTTAAAATAAGTGTCGTTTTAGAGGGATGCATACTTATTAAGAAAGTTAATGAAATGTTTGATATATTCTTATTAATTACATGTTGAAGTGCCTTGAAAATATAATCTGTGTAATCTGTGTAATCTATGTAATCAAGATGTGAAAGAAATGAAAGGGTAATTTTAGAAGTAAAATCATAAACATGCCTAAAAAGTCACGAACGACACTTATTTTGAATAATTGACATCCTTCTAAAACGACTTTAATTTTAAATAGGAGAAAGTAGTATTCAGATATATTATATCCAGAGATGGATAGTACAAGAAAAAAAAAACATTTAGTATAAACTTGATGTAAAAATAATTATAAGATACGATGTCTAAAAGTTTACTTTCGTTAGCCATTTTCTCTAACGAACCTGATTGTATCATAAATAAAAATTGATCTAGTGCTTGTGCAGTTTACCTAAGAGTTATGATAAGTCCTTATTTTTAATATTGGTCAAATGTAGTAATTATAAATTTAATAAAAATGATGACCATATTCCAAACCAAAGTTCATGCCAATGAGATCCGACCAATGTTCTGAAAATCGGACCGGTCATTGAACCGGTAGCCTTACTGGTTACCGGTTTTACCGATTCAACCACCGGTCGAACCAGTGTGACGTAATAATTATACAATAATTATATTTAATTATATATAATATTAAAAATATTTAAAAAATATATTAAAAAAAATTGTCGGACTAGTCGGACCGGACCGGTCGGACCGGTCAAAAACCGGTCAATTGACCGGTTTTGACCGGTTCAGACTGGTCCAATTGATGACCGGTTTTGAAGGATAAACCGGACCAGACCACCAACCAATCACCGGTCGGACCGGCCGGTCCGATCCGATTTTCAAAACCTTGGATCCAACTACATATTAGTGTACTAGTCTTAACCCTACGTAACCCAGCCTAGGCATTAGTGACGTAATTCCACCTCAACTCAACTGGATCGTACCGGGTCTGATTACAAAGGCTATGTTTGATTGGATGATTATTAATGGAAGATAATAAAATGTAATATTGTTTCATCGTTTGGAAGGAAAATTATAATGGAATGAAATGAAGTAGAATATGAAAGGGAAATATTTTACATTATATCTTATTTCATTCTAAATAGTAAAAATAAGATACCTCTTATATAGAGAATTTAAAATGAAATATAAAATGATAAACATCATTTTGTATTATAAATTCTTTCTTTCAAATAATAATTTTTAATATTATATCTATTTATATTTTATTTTATTATAAATTATTTCATTTTATTTTATAATAAAATATTTCATTCTATTAAAAATTTCACGTCCAACTAAACATAATTAACCAAAATAGACTAAACACTAAAACCTATAGAGGCCAGAGCAGTTGGACAGATCCCCTCCAAAGAGAGAGGAGTGCCGAAACAAAAACAGTTTAATTAACTATGTTCTGTCCTTTATTGGCTGACTCAATCCATTTATTACGATCAAAGCAAACTTATTCTCTCAACAGCCAAGACAGTCGACATCAATGCGCATGGTTTGCTTGTTTAGGGATTCGCAATGAAAGGAAAGTAAGTGCTGGTTATTTTGCCTTCAGCTTGGCTGGTGTGAAATCAGAGATACAATGAGAGGCTAGTTTTGTGTTTCCTTTTTTGGTAGGTGACGCAAGACAAAAGACTTGTGGTGTATGAGGATGGATCAAATTGATGCCGACCCAAAACTTAAAAGTTAGAAAGGACAGACCTGAATATCAAACTTAGTCGGCAAGAAGCAGTGCTTTCTTTTCTGTTTCCTTTACTTGAGGAGTCCTTAGGTTTAGCACATGCCTCTTTCTTCGTTCCTCTCTCTCAAGTAACAACTCCTAGTTATGTAGTTGATGTAAGCATGATAAGTCCAGGAGAGCACGCCCAATTATTATGTCTCCTGTAAAACTTTCATTTCTTTAAAGGGCTTTTTGCGCTCGACTTCAGCCCCAGTGGGAGTCAGTCTCTTACTTGAGTTGAAGTCAATAATATCTGATCAGCAAACTTAACTTTTCTTTCTTCTTTGTCCTCTGACTAATTATTAGACCAGTGAAGACGTGCCCGTGCTTCTGATATATAAACCATGGTAAATTTGTAGAATCTGTGGCTAGTTCTTGCATGCTGTTTGACCCGAGAAGCTTATAATGGTGCTGGAGCCCACCAATAACATTTTGTTTATTTGCACTCTAATATTTTCTGGAGATAGCATATATAATCGTCATTCGCACCCAATATCCTCGAGACTGCTGAAAACCCCTAGTTTCTTGTGCTTCTCAACTTTGATTAATCATCTTGAGTCTCAATGTTTCATAGGCACGCAAGAGAGGTCGATTAACTAAGGCAAAGAAGAAACAGACATATTGACATCTCAAGTTGGTCGTCTTGTGCTTGTAGGCAAGCTGCAAGTGAATTTTGTTTTCATGTCTCGATCAGGTATGTATGAACTAAGACCTAGCTGCCAAAACACTGAGGCTTATGAGGGGAATATAATAATTAAACAAGTGAAACTACTCTTTATTACAAGCTTTTTCTCTCGTGTTACGAGACAATCTCATCTCTTGAAATTTGAATTGAACCTCGCATAAATTGAGGTGGTTGAGTAACTGCATTTGGTTTATATCAATATGCATTATATTGTTGCAACTTAACATCTCGCTATCGATGATCTTGGTGTATTCTGCATGAAATGTTAATTAAGAAACTATGTATAGGAGCCAGCTCATATCTCGATTTTGGTGACAACCAGTTCATAAGTTGTTTTTCAGTAGGTTGACCCATTTTTAGAAGTATGATTATATTAAAAAATTGTTTTGTTATTTAGTTATGAGCTGATTGGGTTTGCTGATCCAATCCAATTAGTTGTTATGTGAAAAGTTATAGATATAGAGCGTTTTGGATCAAACAACTGAATTAGTTGTTTGGCAATCACCATTCTACCCTCAGTTTACAAGTGTTGTTGGGTTTACTACAGAACGTGACAATAGGGATGGATTATTATAGTTTACAACACTCATTTATGTTATTTTAAGCTTATAAGTTATACTTGTAAATAATGATAGCAGTATTATAGTATTAGTAATATATTCAAAATTATTTATCTTTTATCATAAAAATTATATTTTTAAAAACCTTAAAACTCACGATAAAGATAAATATTCTACATAACAATTTTTTTTTCTCTTCACCTATCAATGTGAAGTTTTTTTCCACCTTTGCTCACTGCAAGTTTTAACTTTTAAAGCTTCTCACAGAATTTCTAATAATTAAGAATAGATGGGTAATATAATACTATAACCAAACATACCATTAGAGTTATAAACTTAATTTTTGTATAATTAAATATCTAAAATCTAAATTCTTATAAGAATTTTCATCAAAATACGTCCTTATACTTTTTTTTAAAGTCATATCTCTCAAGTCATTTTACACATAAGCAGTTAATACTAAACAGATAATTTTACTAAACATCTCTAACAAATAGCTAACGCAATCCGCTAGTCAAATCAGCTGATAGAATTAACTATCAGCTAACAGCTAAATGCAATCAGTTGATTGCTAAACAGGGCCATAATGTTTTTCCTTATTAACCATAACGAAAGCTAGTCGATTATGGTGTAAGGTAGCCTAGGCTGGCAATTAAGGAGAAAAACATCTACCAAACTAGTTGGAACTAAAAACCTCCTGTAGGGGAAAAAAGAAAAGAAAAATACATCTATTGAGAGATACATTAAAATCAAATTAAAATGCCAAAGTGGATTTAATGGCATGTGACCTCATAATTGTTTTAGGGCCTGAAAATCTCATTAACGTTTGCATTAATACTTTAGCTACATCAGCTGAAATCCATCCATTATGTATACTTTGTCTTATACTCTCGCAAACTACAATATGATCATGTCCACAACAAACCATTTAAACCTATCATTAAATTTTCTATGCAAATAGAAAAGAGGATTTTTCTTTAATTTCAGGAATTATCATGGCGTATAATGTATTTTGGGAATTACATCATACCCGTTATTGAGCTTTTAAATTTCCTTAATTATGATAGAAATTACACTTGTATTAACTACAATCTTCATCTTAGCCTTATATGAACACCAAGCTTTTGGAATCTAATTTATTATCTTGTTGAACCCAATCCTCCTAATTGGTATCAAGCTAAGAGAATATATATGATTTAATTCTTAAATGAGAATACATTGTTAAGCATCATAGGCTTAGAAATTTAGATAGTTTCCAAAATAAATGTGTTTATCAAATATGTCGTTGAACCTCTGCTATGTAAATTTTTTTGTGTAAATATAATTAGTAGCCATCCTAACATATCTAAGAATGAGATACCGGTATTAAGTTATGTAATTTTGGAAAGTACCTTTAATAATATAAAATCTCTGCTCACCAATAAAAGCTTAAAGGTATTCACCACTTTTGTCCGTCAAAACTTCCACAAAAGACTCCTATGTTGATTTTAAAACATACTCCTTTCTATTCAAAATAAGTGTCGTTTTAGAGGAATGTACACTTATTAAGAAAGTTAATGAAATGTCTGATATACCCTTATTAATTACATGCTAAAGTGCCTTGAAAATATAATCTATGTAATTAAGATGTGAGAGAAATTAAAGGGTAATTTTAGAAGTAAAATCATAAATATGCATAAAAAGTCAAACGACACTTATTTTGAATAATTAAAATCCCTCTAAAATGACACTTATTTTGAATAGGAGAGAGTATGATGCATCAAAACCGTGAAACATAACGAAACAAACTATTAGGGAGTTAATAAGAGCAGATATAAATATCTAATGCTTTCAATGTCATCAGAAAACTGGAATGAATAAATTGTAAGACCTAGCTTAATTTGCTCCCTTATCTTCAACATCCAGATGATCTGCAAGGAAAAAGTTACAACCTATAATTAATAGAATCCCTCAACTGAAAATTGAAGGGAAGAGATACAATTCAAGTTTTAACATTCAATAGCTGAGTCATCTCAAACAAAGTTCAACACTGTAGTCCACCAGAAAGTACGTACTAAATCATGTTTTCATCTCTACCCTAAGCGGTAGTTTAGTATCCATTGACATGATTGACACTTTTCAAGTATGATAGCTAAAACAATAAACATTTAGGTTTTATTATATACAGCAACCTGGTTGAAGTCTTCGTTTTTTCTTTCTTATAATAAACTGTGGTTACTATGATTAGTATGCCTCATCTAGTATAATTGTCATATACGTGCTTTCACTTCAATAGATCCATTTGGCAACTAGATGCTGAAGTTGAGGCATATCCCTGCACCATTTCATGCCTTGATCTGGATTCATTGACAAACATGTTTATCTGCTCGGTGACATGAAAATCAGCTGGGTTGGAATAACTATGTTCCTTGGAAGGATCCTCATGACTAAGTTGAGAGGCAACAAACTTGTCAAGAACCCTCCAATCGGTGACTTGGTCCACAGATTGGTCGCCGTTGCTAATGTAAATTGAATTCAAATTTTGTTGATGGCCTTGTGGCAATGGCTCTTCCTGTGTAAGAGTAGAGGAGTGAATGTTGCTTCCATTGGTTCTATCGTAGCCATATCGAGATAATGAACCGCAATTTGCAGTTGGTCCTTGCGGAACTTTAGGGCTTTCTAGTTGAGGAAGCTGAAGGAAAAGGTCGTGAGGCATGTTGTATTGATGAAGCTGATCAATCTCTTGCTTGCAGGGATAGTTTTGATGAATGTATGATGCGTAAGGTTGCGAATTAAGTTGCCTTGGAGAGTCGTTTTCAGCCATGAAAATTGAAACTTGGTCATCATACCAACATGGTGAATCATAGTCGCCAACTTTTCGCAATGTAGGCATCCGCTTCTTGAACACCCTGCACACCACCCATCCCTCTTCCTGTTGCAATTCAGATTTCTCATATTAGGGATGTTACCGTCAGTAGTTCTGTTTGCACACTGGTGAATGTGTTTGTGTGTGGATACTATGAACAAAAGAAACGAAATGTGAAGATGGAACATTTGATGCAACGAAGCTCGGTGAAAGTAAAAAGTAGCTAAGAGTCAAATGAAATCTGAGAAAAACCAGGGTATAAGTTCCGTAATATCTAATATTATGCAAAGGAATTGACTAATAGAAAGTAATACGACGCAATAATATATTACATAAACAGAATAAGTCCAAACAGTAATGAAATAAATAGTTACCTGAGGGGTTCCATTTTCATTTGTTTCTAGTCGATATTCATGCATGATCCAATCAGACTTTTGCCCATTTGGAGCTCGTCCTTTGTAAAACACTAGCGTCTTTCTCATGCCAATCAAGCTATGTCTACAGTAGATAGCCTTGTCCCTTCCTGTAGCTTTCCAAAACCCAGCTTTTGTTGCCCTATTAGTGCGTGTTCCAGTTGGGTATTTCTTATCCTTATGGCTGAAGAAATACCAGTCGTTCTGTTCTTCTGTTCCTATTTTGCATAACTCTAACCAACCAAGGGAAGACGATTAACAAAATAGATAAATAGAGTACGGATGAAATTTTGTTTAAGCACCAGTATTTATTGGAAGATTTCTACCTTGAAGGTCCCATGGCTCAATCTTATAAAGATCAACGTCTTTGATGACATCAAGATCAATCCGTTTTGAAGCAACCTTTTTCCTTAGGTAGTAATCAACAAGTTCCTCGTCTGTTGGATGGAATCTGAAGCCTGGCGGGACGTGCGAAAAGTTATTCATGTTTTTTCAGTAAATCGAAACCTGCAGCCGAAATGTGGTGACAAGACATCAGCCTATCTATTGCAAACTTTAGCCAAAGGGAAAAGAATAAAAGGTTGATGTATATCTCGACAATTTAAAATTACAAGTTATATTATAGTTACAAAAATTATAGTAATTATGAATGACATGTACTCAATTACGATAAATATAAATAGTTTAAATATCAATCATAATTATGATCACAATTGTAATTGTAGACTATTATTTAAAATTTTAACGTATCAAAAATATGATTAGATCAAGCAATGTTTAGTAATAATTAAAAAAAACATCAACAACGTCTTAATATGATCTCGCTAAGATGCGGATGAGTTTGGATAAAATCAAGCAATATTCAGAAGTTAGAATTTTTTTTTATCAGAAGGAAATATATTGAACTTAAGTCGGTGAAAGGATACTCCAGTGACATCCTCTAGGAGGATAAAAAAGCAACCCACAAGTAGGTTTTGATACCAATAAATGCCAAGTTCAAGAGAACTGACATAGTTTACTAACCAATCCGCAGCTCTATTAGTCTCATGGCAGACATGCCTAACTTTCACGATACTAACTAAGAATGTATATTAACAGTACTAATCATTCAATCTCACTAAACCAAATTGCATTTGAACTTCTATTTTTTATGTGATTCTCTCGTAAACTTACCAATGGATGTTTGCATTCCAAATCTCAAAATGTAAGCTAATATCCAAATTGTCCATGTAAAGCTATAAGTTCACAAACATTATGGCGCAACTATTATAATGGGAATGGAGCAGACAACTAAACTAGTTGAATGCAACTATAGAAAAGTAGTGATCTGAAGTTTAATTTATGATCATCATAGATTACAATCCCACAATCGACCTATCTATGCTTCACAAATAAACAAAGAACATTTAACCTAAATTTAAACGATCAATTTTATAACTTTGTGACAATACTTATACACCACATACATGCCCTATATTTGTTTATACTTTTGGATAATAAGAATTTAAATAGAATATTAGACTTTTGCTACGTTTTTTTCTCAACATCCTATGTAACTTAATTATGGAAAATGGAATTAATGAAACAAGTGTTGCTTAGCATTATGTTTTCCTAATTTGAAAGGAACCTACATTAGGGAAAAAAAATGCAATTCATGTACAATCTCATAATGTAGTATACAATTTCATAATGTGATCATTCCACCCTAAACCGAACAATAAAGTTTAATAGGTAAAAAACAGTCATTACATCAACGAAGTCTCTCAATCATAATTAAGTCTAAACATCATTATGAATGGAAATTTCATTTAATTGATCAATAACTAGCTACCTGCTTTGAACAAGAAACATTCTTTTAGAATTTTAATACTATGTTGTGTCTTCCATTAAGTACTTAAATCTGCCTTGTGTTTCAGTCAAAGATAGAATTACAAACAACTAACACAAACACACACATATGAATACATATCTTGTAAGAAGTTAAAGTGTGAATGGCCTTAAATATGTTGAACTTTATTTTAATATTAATCTAAAAATTGCGCGTTAGATCATTCCTTAATGGACCTCAAATTCAAATGTATAGAGTTGGTCATTCATACATATAGGTAGAATCTATTCCTTCTAGGTGTCACTCAGAAAGGAAATAAGAAGACTAAGGGGGTACTTGTTTGGGGGTAACGGAGAAAAATGTATGGGTATGGAATGAAAACTCATATTTGGTGTCAACAAGGGTAACACTTTCATTCCCCCATTTTCAGCAATACTCTGTACCTCTGGATTATCAGAGGAATGAGATTCATTGTTGGCTATACTCCATTCCCATTCTTTCTTATATTCATTCCTATTCCTATTTCCATTACCTTTTGTAAATCAAGCACCCCCTAAAAGAACAAGCTTATACGAAACATGAGGTAAATGGTAAATTATTTTGAGTTACCGAAAGATGGTGGATTTGCCATCACTAATTAAATCTCTCAAGAGCATTATAAAGTTATTTATCACTTGGAACCAAATGAAAAAGATATGTATATTACAGAAATGAAGTTTTCCAGACAAAAAGTGCTTTTCCGGTAAAAAAATAAAGATTTAAAATCAGAAGCTAAATTACTTGAAACATTCATAAGAAGAGGAGGAACATGAACGAAAATTGAATGATGTATGTGTACTGCAGGAAATCATCCAAAAGCTGGCACCTATGCATAGATATAATATTATCATCTCCATTAATCATTCCCCATTATATTAGACAATTTAGTGATCACACTTAACAAGTACACTCAAATGTTAATCAAAACGTTACTGGAAGATTTGCATCAAAGGAAAAGCAGAATTAAAGGAAAAATGAATATGTAAAATGGCTCAACCATATATATATAACCAGAATCCATTTGAAGTACAAAACAGACTAGTATATGGAATGTTAATTGGAAAAGGAACAGATTTTAAAGCGAAGTACGAATAAGACGAAGTGGCTATCCCAAAAAAAGGGTTAAAGATCTGTTGCAGGGTAAGATCTACTGAAAGATTTCAAGACAATACGAGTACTCTGAAAAGAAAAGGTTGTCGTCAAAAAGATCATCAAACAAAATTAAACAGGACAACATGCTATACCTTGGAAAGAGAAAGTAATATTCTGATGGGTATGAAGTGAAGAGCATCAGACAATGAATAGCTTGATACATAAATTATCAGACAATGAAAAGCTTGATACATAAATTATCTGTTCTAGTCCAACGAGACCATAGTTTGGAACAACATAGAGAAAGCAATTAAGTCGATCATGTTGAAATGTTGAAATACTTTATTAGTTAAGTTGAAGACTCCATATTAGATAATATCGCATTAAGCACGAAATCAAAGAAAACGAAGCCATATATGATTATGAACACGAGAATATGAAAAATTAGTAAACGGAATAGCTGAAGTACTCAACCTTGATTACCCTGATAGTGCTCTACACCCTAAACCGAATGATAAAGCACCTTCTTAGATCTGATGGAATATATATGAAGCTCAACTTCGTTCACCAATCAGCTTATTAAAAGGTACAGTAGCTAGCTTTTTGACGACACTCTTTATGACTTTCGACACTGAATCAGACAAAAACGAAAACCACTCAGAAAGGAAAAGAAAAGAAACCAGAACGATACCAAAGTGATCCTCGGGAATTGAACTCAAAACCCTTCACCCGTACGTGTACTAAGTCAAGATCAAAAGAAATGTCTAGTGATTGTCCGAAGAATGCAAAAGCGAGAGAAAGGAGAAGGAGAGATCCGATCCCGAGGAATGAAAAAGGAAGAAGCTAAAGAGAGAAAAAGCAAAGTTGAGGAATGGGGAAAAGGAAAGGTGGTATGGCTAAATAAGCAAGCATAGACGAAGAGAAATTGCAAAATCACTCACATACCCTAATAATAAACAATGTCTATCTATCTATCATCCTTTATCATTCTTTTATTAAGTGGGAGCTTGATTGCTGCAAAAGCTTTGTGAGCTGAAAGGGAGATGGATAATGGCTCAAACCTCTCTACTATATGGTTTTAGAATGAGAAAGATATCAATGAGTTTCACAGACAGAGAGTTAGAGAAAGCGAGAGAGAGAGAGAGATATTCAATCAAAAAGAAAGAGAGAGAGAGAGAAAGAGGCGTCAACCTCCACCAGCAACTGATAAAGACTAGAAGAATATGTTCAGCTTCAGCTCTTGCCTCTTGAGGTCGAGAGAGAGACAGGAGCTCATGATGTTAGAAGATGATAATACGGTGAGTGAGGACACTGTTGGCTTTTTATTGTTACGCTTTTAAAACCTAATATCTTTTAATTATATCATATACTTCTAAGATTCTTTTTATTCAACAACTAGATTTAAAATTTTATTAAATAATATGAGTGTATTATATATATCATCATCTTAATTATGTGCTTTAAGTAAATAATATTCATATCAAAATTTCTTTTTCTATAAATATAAATATAGGTTAGGAAAGAAGAACTCCCCACTTAATAATTTTCATATTTTATTGTTGACACTTAAAACATATGCTTTTCTAAATAAAATGAATTCGTGTCACAATCCGATCATATGAATTAAGATGTCAATTACAAAATTACCAAACGTATAAATCTATTCATAAGTAAAATGTAAAACAGCGGAAGAAAAGGGACAAAAAGGGGCATTGTATATTGTGTTGGTGGTGCAATCGATTAGAAAGATTACATCTTAAGGGGTGACGGTAAAGCACTCGAACCCTCACCGCCAGATTCTACTTCGAAAGGGTAGTGTGTTTGTCCACTTCCGCGTGGTGTACACGATCAGACTAATTATGATCCTTTTTCACAGCCTAATATTAATTAGTATTCTAGATGTTTGACAATTACAAAGGTCATGACACCCAATTGATTTTACTTTAAGGGTCTTCATCTTATAGTGTTGATTGCACTTGTCATGTTGGATTAATTGGTCTTCTTATGAGCCCTGTTTTTAATTAGTTTCGCAAGGGTAGCATTGTTTTCTTGGCATATAAATAGAGGCCAAGAAAGATAAAGATGTTAAATTCTGAGGTTAATTTAGATTTTCATCTTAATACATATGTAAGGGTTATATTCCAAGTAAAGCGGAAGAGAGAAATTTATTTCACTCTATAACTCTATTCAACTCAACATAAATAACTATTCAACACTTGTAAAAAGATGAATTACCATAAGTGTTTCAAATTAGTGAAAAAATTAGAATTTAATCATGTGAAACTTTGTTTTTAACAAATTAGTGGATTCTTTTGATTATAGACTTCATGTTTAGGAAATCTGTTGAAATATAAAGTGGGAGTTTGTTCCACATTGGAGAAAGAGAGGAAAGAAGACTAACATATAATTAAGTTTAGTGAATTACTTCACCTATCACTAATTGATTTTAGGATGGAACCTCACTTAGACTCTTGTATATGGTCTAACTTTCTTTCTCGTGTGGGCCCGTAAGCTCATTGTAAATTCTAACAAATTCTCATCTAATAGCCCGTAGGAGTGGATTTAGCTCACTTAATAACATATTCAAGCTTACTCCTTAGCATTTGATAATTCATAAATCTGCCAAAATAAGTTTAAACTTCAACCTTATTTATAGAGTTGTGATAAGAACCTCTAAAGTACTCTGATGAAAAAGAAGTTCTACATAATATGAAAAACGAAGCATAAATATCACATCATCAAAAGCTAATGTGAACCATAACAACCACATTAATCAAAATGGCATTTATTTGTCTACTCATTGAAATTTATCCTCTTTTTTTTTTTTTTTTTTGGGTTGAATATCATATTGAGATTTCAAGGTCCGTTTCCATATTGAATGGTGGGATCAATGATAAGATATTTATTTTATTAAAATGCGTCAAGAAGGGGGTTATTGCATCCATCACATTTATAATACATAGGAAACCTCGAGCATAAGCATTTTGTTATCTTAAGTCAGTCTATTTTAGAGCTGGTTCTCGGAAAGCTCCTTAAACAGACAAACAAAATGAACAAAGACCCCAAAAGAGGGAGCTAAGAACTTATTCCTTGAAAAGTGCAAATATTAAATTCTGAGCAAAAGTTTTATTTTTTAAGGTTTGGTTTGGTGGCGTTCCAAAAAAGTAATTAATCTCCGATAGGCCTCAAGCAACAACTGCACGCGACATCTGGTTGGTTGGACTGTGGATTACAAAAATACAGGTGTTTGTTTATTTAATCATTTTTTGTTCCCAGAAAGCTGTTTCTACAATGGACCCCACCAACCGACTCAATGCATCTAGATAGTGACACTTCTCCAAATTTACTCAGCTCAGCCAACAAGCCGAACCACAGTAGCTGATTAGAACAAGCAAAGAATGATGCTTTCCAAATTTCACGTGGGACCCACTCCAATCCAATGATGTTAGTTAAACGCTTATCATTAAGCTCACAACATCGTTGGGTCCCACTGCTAAAATTCTCTGTGCAGTGGACCCCACTTTCCCTGAACCCAACTTGCTTCTTCCTGTAAGGACACTTGTAAACTTTTTGGATTTTTATTTTTTTTTGTAATCTAAATATGGACACTCAAGGTGGGGGTGCTTATGCGTACCGATAAGTTAAGCTTTAACTTCAAATTACTGTTTCCGGGGACTAAGGTATGGTAGGCTCAAGGCTGTGACATGAATGTAACTATTTATTACTGTAAGTTAGCATTTTGAAAAGTGGGTGGCCAGACAAGCATTCTCGCAAGAAGTAAAGAAGTGAAGCAAAAGTCTCACACGTGATCCAAGTGTCATCTTTTTGGTCCCCACCCTAAGCTTGTGTGGCACCTTTCACTAGAATATTTACATTTTATGTTGGAAGATCCGGTAGGGTTAATTATTGTAATTACTGTTAATATATCATAAGACTTTGTCAATTTTGAATTTTAAACGTTTATGTTATCTAATGATAGTGATCCAATTTTAGGTTCAGTATTTTATATGGCAAGAAATTTCAAATATGTATATTTTAAAAAGTATATTTTAAGAATATTTTTGTTTTTCATATTTTCTATTTACTTCCTTACGTTTTTATATTTTCTATTTAGTATATCGTACTATTATGTTCTTCATATTATATTCAAACCTAATCATCAATTAATACCATCTTTGGTCCTTTTTGGAGTATGTATGTCCATATGTTATGTGTTAATGTTATGATATTTCGATGTTTTTATTTTCAAATAAACAAAAAACCATAATTGATCCCTTCAATACAATTAGGATGAATAAAAAAATTAAAAAAGAGATATTGGGATAAAAACTATTAACACGGTCAATTTTGTAATTAATTGTCTTCATTTATTCTTATTCTTTTGATTGATCCCACCAATTTGATTGTAAAGTTTCATACTAATAGTTATATTTCACACTAAAAATAATTTTAATAACGCTAAGAGTAGGCTTCAGGTCAATTCTAAAATTATAGATAATAGAAAATAAAGAGATTTTGTTAAATGAGTGTGAACTCTATTTGGTTAAAATGAAAAATAAAAACCAGTTAAAACAATCAAAATAATAGAAAAAGAGAAAGGAAAGATCGATCTCTTTTTAATAATGGCCATATACCTTAAAATATTGGATTGGAAAGAAGAGTAAAATTAAAGAATTTGAAATATAATTGAAAGAGATTGTCCTTACTCATCGAATAATTAAAGTTTAAATAAGAAAAGAAATTGTTAAATGAAACTTAATTGATTTTTTTAATTTATAAAAAACTTATTAATTAAAAAATTAATCGATTAATTAATAAATTGATCTGTGTGTAACAATAAGAGATATTACAATAAATCATTGTCCACAGCTAACCACGACTTCTTATTTTTGTATTGTTGGCTTCTATATTTGTTAAATTTGCTGCATTGGGTTTTTCTTTTTTGTAATATATTTTTCATTTGTCTATCTTAAGTTTCTCATAGAGGTTTAGTCTATTATATCACTAATAGTTTTCTATCATCTCTAAAAAAAAGTCGTACATTTTTATAATGAATATACATGAGTGAACCTGTGATCTCATCAATCGCAGGTTTATGATATCAAGGGCATGTAACTTAAGCATGATGGAGTGAGTCGTCTACAGAATAGAGATCGTGTGGTGAGCTGAAACGCAACAAACGGTGGGGTAATGCACTAATCATTGCTGAAATGTACCTCAATATTATTTTGTTTCCCCACGTTCGACCCACGGATGTGGAGGGCAGCTCAGGGGAAAAAATATTCCAAGTAAAATAAAGGTTGCACTATCCACTGTTCATGCTCAAGCGTGTTCCTAAAGGCCTATGTATATACATTTTACAATCTGCAGGTATTAAAAGGTTACCTTAGTGAATTACAGTTGGTTATGTATTAAAAGGTCAACTGATTGATGCTTGGGTAACAAAATTTTTTCAAAATATATATTAATTATCACAGTATATGTTACCTCAAATTAAAATTAAGAATCGTTTAATTTCAATTCTATTTTTATTGTAATTTCTAAATTTTAATGTAATTTTTTAGAAAAGCAAAAACTCGTTTGATTGTTAATGTCTAATAATTACCTATTAAATAAAAACTTAAAGATAAATTATTTTTATAAATATACAAATTAAATTTATTTTAATATCTCATATAATATTTATTGATAAATTATTAGTAAAAATATTATATTTTTAATATAAATAATCCAATAATTAAAATTTTTTTAAATTAAAATTTATTTTAAAATACTCTTTTAATCATTAAAACAAAATTTATTTAAGTTTTATATATTTTGAAGATATTTTAAAATTTAAATGATATTATTAATAATTATTAAATTAAAATTTTTTAATACTTAATATTTCAATTAATTATATTATTTTGTAATTATTTAAATAATTAAATATAAATATCGAATTAAATTATTAATATTATTAAAAATTATATTGTGAAAAATAGAAACAAAAAACAACTTTTTATGATTTTTATAAATTATAAAATCTGGAAGAATGTATAATAAATAAATTTTTACTAAATTTGAAAATAAAATAAAAAGATAAAGAAAAATAAATAGGTCTTAATTACCATCACCATTTTATATTTAAACTTATATTATTTCTCATGTAAATCAACAACACTATTGAAGTGACCAATCCAATTAGTGCTACGAATCGGTTGTTTGGAAATTGCAGGCGCAGGGTTTTGGACAGTACAACTGGAGCAATCTTCTCGTACTGCAGTATACAATACTGTGTTTTGAGAAAGCTACTCACCATCTAGCTAGTTGATTCTGTAGTACGTTGCTTTCGCCTTTCATTGTTCTTCCTGGGATAAATTATAGATGCAGACTTTGTTTCATTCTATACAAATTTTTAGTAGAACTTGTTCGTATGGGTATTTCCTAGAATGTATCTGCGCCTACATTGGCATCGAGTGAAACTTGGGCGATATCAGGCCAAGTAGGTGACAAAAAATTAGCCAACATAGAGGGGTAAATCTTGTACTGGTCCATTTCAACTGCCTTGAGGCCCTTGACATTAAAATGGAGGAGGTGTTTTTACTTTTTACTACAGTAATCTGCAGTAGTGAAACCTAATTGTTCGTTAATGACTTGATGCTTCTTACTTTCCTAAACTGTACCTGCCAGTCAATGAAGTGAACTTGAAACAAAAAACTGGCATTATTTGGAAGTCTGAACCAAAAAGAAAGAAATAGAGGAAATGGAGTTGGGGGTGGGGGGTTTCTATTTACATAGATAAAGTACATGCGCAGTGCCACCCGGCAGACAAGGCTTTGTCAAATGAAGACATTATAAATGCCTGTCGCCTTCTCTAAGGCCATCATTACTTCTTCACTAGAGTACTTATACTTTTTAAGCACGTGAGCATTCTTGTTGGTTGATCTCCCAAAGCAAAAGCTCCAATTTTCCTAAACTTTACGTTAGAACCTAATTTGCGTCACGGTTTGAAAGTATGGGTTGAAATCTGAAACTTTCGCGGTGTCCATTGTTCGATTTCTTTCTTGTCTTCTTCTTGTCTGGGTTGGTGGGTCTTCTGTCCAAGCATGTATGGTCATTGGTCAAGGGCCACCGGTATAACTTGGGGATTTGATAAGAAAAAAAGCATGCATAGAGTCACGGACAGAAGAAGCTTTTAAATGGTTTCGTTTCAGTAAAGATAGGCAGGTTAGAGTATGAATTAAGGAGTCGGTTATAATATGTCTTCTTTTTTCCTTTTTTATTAACATTTTCCATAATCTTCTAAATATAGAAGCTGCCATAGCAAAACAAGGGAGGAGCCAATAGCCTATCCCGTATGAGATTATATGGTGAAGGCAATTACTACTAAGGGAATAGCATCTACCCTGGCAGTGAGAAGCATAAGGGTTATAATCATTTGTAAGCTAGTCGAAGCAGAAGGGGGTCTTCATTACTTAAGGGCTGTAAGTAAGCTACTAATTTTCTCTCAGAAAAGTCTTAACTAATTCTTTTTGTTTCCTAACTTGCTGCAACGAAAATAACTAATGCTTTTAAACCCACCTGATTCAAGGTTTCAAAATTTTTCTTCGGTTGAAAATTGATCCTAGCTAAGACCATCAAAGTTACCGTCCAAACATGATGACTCGATCCACTGGCTATTTAGGCAAGCCAGTATATGATCATCACCTTAACTATATTAACTACCGAAACGCTTTACAAGTTATATGAAATTATAAAACAACACAAGCACTATTATTATGGTTCAATATATATAAACAAGTGGCAGGACATCTCCCACCACAGAAGGGTCGCATTCATCAAATTACAAGGGACACTTCCCTTTCTCAATACTTGCATTATTAGAAAGAGCATTTGCAATCGGAGATGAACGTCTCCTCCCTCCTGCATAGAAAACACTAATGAGTCGTAAAAATACTTGATGCACACCAAATGAGTTTACTATCATCATATTGCAGGCAGCAGATAAGTGATAATATTATATACTTGTTATATTGATGATCTGCTATTGTTGTGTTTGACTATAACAAGTTTACATATTTCATTGATCAAACTGATTTATATATGGTGTGGATCTTACCCAACCACCGTTAGGGTTTTGTCCCCTCTGGTGCTCAGTCGTTGTGTATGGCTGTGCCACAGCTCAAACCTGAGACCTCAGGGTTTTGTTGGGTGCAAGACTCACGCCTCTTACCACTTGAGTTTATGGTTTGGGGTTTTACGTAGGTCTTTGTGCATGCATGAGAGTTGTCTCCTGCGACTGGGCTTGTTGACTATTGGATTTGGGCCTGGGCCTGAAATTACCGACCCAACCAATATATATAAAGGAAAACATAACAAAAATTCACAAAATCAGGGATCATAACAAATTAACAACTAAGATAACAAAAGAGAATTGCATAAAACTAATGCAAACATACTTTAATTGTTCCTAAAAAAATAGGTGTTATTGTAGACTATGCTTTCAACTAGAGTCTTACTATCAGCCATGTTTCTTGATTCTTTGAAGTTTTATTTTGAACACAATTGATATCTGTTAAGTCAACTCAATTACTTTAATATTTGGGGACCTGTAACTATTTCTCTAACAGCACATCTAAAGCATATTTTGAACATTCCTAGCTTTTGTGAAAATGTTAATTATAACTTATTTCTAAGTAGTACAAAATATTAAGGAAGCTTTTCCTTCTTTCTAAATTTCTCTAAAAAAAATAAAATTTAATCTTATAATGTTTTATCTTGTCATGGACAATACTGAATTGGAAAAGATTAATATGATTGCTTGATTATTAACAAAAATCTATATTGATTCTTATTATACCGAACCCAAACCCTCCACAATTTTTCATATTGCATAATTTGGTGTTGTAGTTACTAAAAAAAAACTTCTGTAATACTTTAAAATATGATTTCTTACTTTTTGAAACACAAGTTAGTTACACATGAACCAAAGATTGAAGTAACACTAAATTTTACTTTTCATATCTTCAATCAAACCTGCTTAATTGTTGTAAAAAGACCTACTAACTTAAAATTTTGATAATTTACATGCTTAACATCATAATCAATTGTTTCCTTTTTATGTCTGATTACATATTTAAAAACGTGCATGTGTTTTTCACATGCATAAATGTATGAGCTTAGATAAAGAAAAGTTTACATCTTATGCAATATTAAGATTGGAAGCCGTGAGGTATATGAGACCTCTAATTAAGCATTTGTTGTGATTCTCAACCTTGAAATTCTTGACTAAAAAGTGTTAATATATTTACAATCCTTTATTTGAAAATTTTGCAACATTCTGTTGTTCTATTTGTATTGACTATTTAAGATTTTTTTATTGCCTTACTTTCAAACTAAGTAATTAAGACATTAATCTCAAGTTAGTCATATCAAATTCCTTCATCATTTGAACTAAAAAACACCAACAAGCTCCTAATTGTTGCCACCAAAAGATCATAAATATAAATTGAGATAAAAATTAAATTAGTACCTTCCTACTTCACATAAAATGTTGCTTCACTTAGACTTTAGCAAATTTTAAGCTCAGTAAGTGCTCATCCATACAACTACACTAGGCCTTTTAGGCTTGCTTGAGGCTATAAAATGTCTTCTTCAGCAAATGCACGTTCTCCTCTTATCTTTTTATAATAAAGCCTTCATAATGCTCAATACAAATATCTTATTTTGAGAAACAATTCAAAAATCTTGACTTTACTTCAAGTTAAAATATTTTCTAACCTTTTATGCAAAATAATAAGAAAAAATGGATAGTTTCAAGTCTTGTCACATGAGTGAAGGTTTTAGAAAAATTCACACGAAAGACTTGTAAGTAATCTTTCATCACAAGCCTTGCTTTACGTTTATTTACTAATCTATCAATATTAAACTTATTCCTCAAGTACCATTTTATCCTAATAACCATTTTATTTTGAGATGGATTAATAAGATACTAATTTTTGATATTTTTCGATTGTTGGAAGGTCTTCCTTCATGGCAACAAACTATTTATACTCCTGCATTGATTCTTCAACATTTGTTGGTTTTAGTATTACAATTGAATCTTGTATAAATATTATAAAGCAATCTAGTGCCTTTGATTAGTTGCTCATCATCATCTGGGGGGTTTTGTCACGACAATAAAAATAAAAGAAAAAATCACAAATCGAAACAATAATTAAATCTGAAAATTAAATGAGAAAATATCTTGGTTTCGGTCACCAACATTACCATGCTATTATGGATCCTCGACATAAAATTGCAATTGTTAATAAACATTCATTGGGGAAACTTCTCTTAAAG
>JAOSBM010000205.1:28689079-28699378 GCA_027568955.1 Erythroxylum tenue | reverse complement strand
TAATTTAGGTGGGAAACTTCTTGAAAAGGACTCCAGAAGATCTTGGGCGATTGTGTTTTAATTGGAATCCAATTCTGGAAAATCTGTAGATTTGGGATTCTGTCCTTAGGCGTGCCCACGCCTAATCTTGAATTTCGACCAGACTGGAACTTTCGAATTTCTTTCCATATTTTTCATCTTTTTGATCTTTTTCGTCTTTACAGCATTGAAAACTATCTGCGAATATTTAACAAATAATTTCATTAATTTACGAACACAAATTTCACAAATCAACCAAAATTAAGTCCAACATAAATGCAATTTAATCGACTTATCAATCTTCATCATCGAGATTAGTCCTCTAAAATATTGATCATCACCATCTATTTTCCAATCTTACTACTCTTCCTCAAGGAATACAATATTTCTTCTAATCTTTTATATTTAAGGATGAAATATTCTGTAGCCCTTGAAGTTATTATTAAAAGCCTATTAAAATAAGGAATCAAAATTTTTTAAATCTAATTTGTCTCTCTTAAGTTAAGGAATATATAAGAAACACAAATAGTTAAACACTTTTAAATTAGATAGGGAATTTTTAACCAAACCATACTTTATAAGGTGTCTGATTATGATGTGCTATAGCTAGTAATTTGTTCAACAAAAAATAGTAGTTTTGGTGACCTCTACTTAAAATATTTTAGGCAAATTCTTCTTATGCAAAAAATTATTCTCATACACAAAATCTTTATGATGGATTTTCCCTTTCACTAAGTTTGCTTTGCTACAAAGAGTAAGGAGCAATAAGTTGATGATCAATTCTAGCGCCTTCATAAAGTTGTTAAACTGTTTTAAGGCATATTCATTTTTTTTATTAAACCTCAACCCCATTATCTTGCAACAACTTTGATTCTTTACCCAAATTTTGAATCGTCAAAACAAAATAGCTACTTTAGATTTGAACATAAGAAAGAAAATTCAACACATTTTGATAAATCATCAATAAAGGCAATATAATACTTATTGCCTTTAAGAGATAATGTGTTATAAGGCCCTTGAAGCTTAGTATATACAAAATGAAGCTTATGTGAGGCCCTCAAATCTTGTTGTGTAAAGAGTTTCCTTGCCTACTTGTCAAGCTGACACGCTTTGCAACTTGAGATGCTTTCTTCCAATGGATCTATGCCTTTCACCAATTCAAGTTTCAACCTTGAAAGGATAGTAAAATGATAGTAAAATCCCAACCTTTTATGCCAAAGGATAGTGGTTTTATAGGAGCTTAATATGCAGGTTGTTCTTTCTTTATTAGATTAAGTGATAAGCTATTTTCCTTTATTTTAAAAAAATTCTAGCCTTTGTGCATCTTTAATCACACATTTCATGAACTCAAAATGCAGTTTAAAAGCTTTCTCAAGTAATTGACCAACATTATCAATTTTTGGAACATAATGTATATCAATAATCACTTTGACTTTAAAAAGAGTTTAAATTGCAACATAACCTTTACCTTATATATATATATTCTCTATTTATAACTCTTACCTTGGAAAAATTTATGTTTTATTAAACTCTTTGAAAAACTCTACATTATGGGTCATTTGATTTATGTAACTATTATCTACTAGCCACTTTTCACCTTGGCTGCTGTTTGCATAAAACGAAGCCACAATCAATTATTTCTCCTCTTTTTAAACCTATTGCTTCCCTTTATTTCTTTAAATCATGTCCAACTGACTTATTTAGTTGCACTTATTTCACTTTACATCAGGTTTGTTTTAAAACTGAAACTAAGTATAGTGTTGACAAAAGGAATGATTAACTCCTTTGTCTTTGCTTGCTCTGCCTACATTACTGATGTTTGCTTTAGAAGTTTTAATATTGATAGCATCTACACCTAAATTGCCTTAGTTTTTTTCTGCACTTTTTCCTTTTTTCTTTACTAAAATACGAGTTTAAAGTTTGGTTTGCATGGAAGCTTTAAAAGTGTCATTTTCTTTAATTTACCTTCTTATTATTCATGAGCTTCCATAATATTAAGAAGCTTTGCCAATATAATTTCTAAAAGGCCTTTAAATTTCTCTAACACATAAATCTTGACTTTAAATCTTTTAGGTAGAATGGCAAAAAGCTTCTTGACTACTCTACTATTAGGCATAACACCTCCAAAAAGCATAGATAACCTCTAGCAATCTATTTGCATACTCTTTGGAAGTCTTAGAAGTCTTTCTTCTTTTTAAACTTAAATTCTTCCTTGATATTCAAGATTTAAGATTCACATATTTCTTATTCTTACATTATCATAAAATTCATATATAAGATATTCCTATATTTTAAAAGTTGTTTCCAAAATTATGATCTTGAGAAAATTTTTTTTAAACATAGCTGAACAAAGGCAAGTTTTAGCTTTAACTTTATTAAGGATCTCTTTTGATGATCCTTGATTTTTTGTATCATATGATTTTCATATAATGGTAGGATTTCTAACTCCTCTACTATTACTTCTGAAAGATCCCAAGACTACAAAGAAGCAGTCATCTTAATAACCCTCAACTGATAATTTTCGCTAGTGAATGTTAGAGGTATAATTGATGTGAAACTTTTTGAAGCCATTCACTTTAGTAATATGGTTATTTATTGTTAATGAAAAATACTCGTGCAAAACTCTAGTAATATGAGTTAGAAAATAATTGTATTTTATTTGAAACACTAATAGTTAGGTCTCAATTTGAAATATAGATCCATTAAGAAGAGGGCTTTGATGCTAGTTATTGTATTTGAATTAATAATTAAGATAACAATAAGACTTGCATAAACTAATGCAACAATAACTTGAAACTATTATTAGAAAATATGTTTTCAGTTGTAGACCATATCTTCAATTAGAGTCCTTTTATCATCAACATTTCTTAACTCCTTTAAGTCTTATTTTGAGTACAATTAACATCTATCAAGTCAACTTAATTAGCTTAACATCTAGACTTGATCAGGGCATCTATAACTATTTTTTAGCAACATCTAAGGCATATTTCAAACTAGTAATATACATACATACTTACACACATACTCACATATACATATGTGTGTGTGTGTGTGTGTGTGTGTGTGTGTGTGTGTGTGTGTGTGTGTGTGAATCATGAATGTTGACAACTTTAGGTTTGATTTATCTGCTTTAGGCTTGATATGGATATATTTAACTTCCTCTATTGAATTACTATTTAGATTTTAAAATTTAAGTCAAAAGGGGGGATAATTGACAAAGGTAAAAGTTTAAGCTTTCTATAAGATATAAGGTAGAATTGTTACTTACATGTTCTTTTAGTTAAAAATGTCATTTATAAACTTTTGAACAACAATATGAATCTAAAGTTTAGACTTTAATCTCCCATTTATATGCATATGTAGATAATCCTCATTTTAAGTTAATGATAAAATATATAATTCCTTTATTGTGCTAGTCTTTTACCAAATTAAATCTAGAGTCCAAAATCTAGGATTTGATCACTTCAATTTATACACATGTATGAATTATCAAATGTTATAATAATAAGAAGGTAAAAATGACCAATTTTTCTGAACTAGTCTATTACATCAAGTAAAGTTCTAACTCAAAGTTCTAACGATTTTAAAATAAATTACTATTAATGTTTTTAGTTTTGGTAATATTAGTGAGTCAATTTATCAAAAATTCATGCAAAAGGTAATAAGACCAAGTTCAATGAAGGATAAAGTGATCAAAGAATAAAAATGAGCAAAATGGAACACCAACTACAATTTAAAAGAGTTTCAAGGAAATTAAATTAAAAAAACCAAGAACAAGAAATAATGAAGTCACAGCATGTGTAACAAACATTTTAATCTTGTCTTAGTTATTTAAATGAATTAGAAACTCAATTATTACATGATTATTTATATGTAAGACATAATAACTAAATCCTTTCACATTCAAGATGAATTTTGTTTTAGACTTTAAATAAAATCTTTTGATCTTCAAACAAACTTAAGTAAACTTTTGAAATAGTTTTGAATCAAGTTTTTATAAAAATAAGATGCTTTAATTCTTTTGAAAATTAATGACAATTTTTTTTAAAAGTTAGTATTTGTAACGGTTTGACTAATTCAAGGGTTTTGTTTCAATTAGCCTAACATAGGGATTAAAATTTACCAAACAGGTGAAGTTTGTTAGATTAGGGGATAGGTTAACTAAACTCCTAGTCAAACAAATATAGGCTAGTTAAAGGTAGGTGTTTTGCTAGTTGAATGTGGCTAGAAATTATGTCTCACAATTATTTGAGTTAATTTTGGGTGTAAATAAACTATATATGAGTTATATAGGATCTTTAGGCCTAGAGGGAGCTTTGGAAAGAGTTTTATTATGTTCATATGTTTGTAAGCATGATATGAACTCTTAGTGCTTTGTGATCAATGAGGAGTTCTTGAGTTATATATAAGCGAGAGACATCAATTAAAAGAGAAATTAAATTGTTAGGGTTCCTCTTTGCATATGACAAAGAACAAGCGAGTTCTTTTATTTTAGTTTGAGCCTAAGCTTAAGCTTGTTTGAGCTTAAAAAGTTTGAAATGACCATTTATAAGATGAAAGCTTTAAAATCCCACAATAATCAAAAAAATACTAAAACATTTAAAAACAACTCAATTGCTAAAATTTAAAAGATCTAGAAGAGAATCTGGTTTCGATAACCAAAAGAATATAGTATCAAACAATAAACTACAAAAATCTTAAATATACAAAACAAATAAAAAGCTACAAATGATGATTTCTCACACTTCTATGTAAGTAAGAAAAAAAATCTCACAAACACAATAACTAGGTTGGAGAAAAAAAGATTGAATCACTTGAATGGGGATTAAACACAAATTAGAAATGAATCTCCATATAATAACTTTATAAAACCCTTAGTCATGCCTCTTGTGAACCCTTAAGCAAAATACATTTAGATAGCAATAACAAATATAAATAAACTAAACTTCAAAATGTATATCATCATAAAATAACCAATAATCCCCATAAATAAGAGAATAACAAGTGAAGACAAGTAACACATTATTATATAAATAAAAAAACAATAAAGAAAAATAAGTAAAATCATAGAAATAAAATTGGATCAATGGAACCCATACCTTAAACCTTAAATTAGGCCCTAAAGATACACAAAATCTTATAAGATTTTTCTTTAGACGTCTCTATTAGTTTTTTTTGGTTATGCATGAGGTGGCATATGCATTAATTCATCTGCTTTCTAATGATTCTTCTATGTCCCTAATCCTATGCTATAAAGCTCCAACAAAATGTTTCAATCTTGATTTTATTATGAAAAAGATAATTAGAAAAACCTAAATCTAAAAAGAACTAAATGCTAAAACATAAGAATAAGAGATTTGGTGAAGAGGAAAGAACTGTTGGTATTTTTATTATTGTAAGTGTATTGATTTATTATGAAAATTAGGAGAGACAAAAATATGAATTGAGATTTTCCAGGTATTAAAAAGCTTCAATGGATGCAAAGAAAAAAAATCAAAGTTGATATCTATTATAACTTGGAGGCTAAAGGCGATGGAAGGAGAGGACTTAGGGTGATGATAGTGACTAGGCTAGTGGCAGAGGACTTAGGAAAACAAAACATAGAAGAGGAGAGGGTTTAGTTAGGATAAGAAAAATGTTAGAAGATGAGGTAAATGTGTTTCTTAGATGCGTTGTTTACATTTTTTCCATTAAATAACAAAATAATGTCATTTTAAATACAAATATTACCAAGGTACAGGCCATGAAGTCTAAGCCTGAGCATAACCCAAATCTTAAAATTTAAAAAATAGCTTAAACTTGTTAACTTCGGGCCATGCCTAAGCTAAATCACCATCCTCAGAAAGAAGATGTATAAAGGGTTCTTTTCACCTAGGAAATGAAGATATGTAAGGGTTCCTTGTCATTCGAAAGAAGACGTATGTATGAAAGCTCCTCTTCACTTATTAAAGAGGATGATATTGAATTCATAAATAGATCTTAAGGAGTGGATATAGGTTAATAGTTGTTTAACCAAACTACTATAAATTGGTTTTTATCTCTTCCCACACTCTTTAATAATTAATGTATTTGTTTTTATCAATACCTTATATGAATTTGTTGTAACTATTTGTTAGAATATGCAATTCCTTTATTAGTTTTTAATAGGAAAAAAATGTATAAACACAAAATTTACTCCCCTCTCGTATGCTACATGTAGACTAACAATTGGTACATAGTAGTTCTTATTAATAGTATACAGATTTCTAGTGAAATTTATGCAAAGATCATTATCACAATTTTATTACTTTTAGCCAAAGTAGCTAATTTATATGTAAATTTACATATATTGAAAAACTAGGATGAAACACTTCCTTTTAGTTAAAAGGTTTTATATTTAGAGAATTGAATATAAAATCTTTATGTCTCAATAAAAATAATAGTTATGGAAAAAGTAGAGACAATTAGTAGTGGAAAAAATTGAATAACATGCTTTGAACTGAAAAGCGCTTTAATGATAGGCATAAAATTTGTTTCACTTATAGCAATGTACCATTCAATACTAGTAAAATTTTTTAAGGAGAAAGCATTTACATAACCAATCATTGCATAAATCATCAAATAAGGATGTAACATTCAATTATAGACATTAAAGCTGAAATGCTTATGTATCATCTTTTAGGTTCCAAGTTAAAAGAAAATCTAATACTTTTATGTATGGTGCAAAATATAGACTTAGACAACATATCATCAAAGAAAGAATAAGGCCAAAATTTATGCAAGGCCATCCTGTAAACATATTTTTAAAAGGGCCATAATTGGGCATGCAACAATTTCACTACTCTCATTATAATTACAAACCTCAACTTTTTTAAAAAGATATTACACATGCTCTAATTCATCATAGGATATATTTCAATTAAGAAACATGTCATTTTTCAATTTAAGGCCTCAAAGTCACACAAAGAGAACTCCTAATCCCCCATATATTGAAAAGAGAGCATTACATCACCAAAACCATTCACCAAGACCTAAAAATGCATATAGGTCATATTATTGTAGGTCTTTCTCATATGACATTAACACTTCCAATTCTTATAATATGGTATGCCTTTTTGTGGTGATTATGATCCCATAAAAAGAAATTGTTCAATAATGTTTGTTAAGTAAAACTAAAAAGATATAGAACAGAAAAGGTTTAAGAATTAATCTCTAAGAGCCTAAGTCATGTGAATACCTAGAACATAGTGATAGGGATCAAACAAGGGCCCAAACCCATCCGACTTAAAGTTGATGGACTCGACCCAAGTTGACTAGGCTTTAGACCGACCTCAAGTCTTTTAAATTTTAGGTTAAGCTAAGATTTAAGCTTTTTTTAAGATTTAGGTTGTGTTCGGGCTTGGGATTCCCAATATGAAGCTTAAACTTCTTTCACATGCAAAGCAATATAATTTTGTACTTTGATAAATAGTTACTTTTGGACATATTAGTCTGATCAGACTCAAGTTTAAGCTCAAACTCAGGTTGAATGGTTCAGGCTCAACCCGTTGTCATCTCTACATATTGATTTTTTTTATCTTATATATATCAATACTAAGTTGTACTTAATGAACAGGAACAGTGGTGTCACCTCTATAGATATCAAATATGGAGTAATCATAGTATCTTTAGCAACTGAGTTCAAAGAATAAATCACCAAGAGCACTCACATAAGAAAAGCAAGAAAATTGATATTAAAAGAGTTAATTGTTGAACTAAGTGAAGAAGAAAAGAAGGTAATGGTTAGTAATAAATAAAAGTAGGTAACTACTTATTTTCATATCGATAACATTTATCAACTTGTCATACATATTCAAGGAGATAATTATTGCATCAACCTAAGGAAAAGAAGTATTGATCTTCAAATTAGTAAATGATTTTGAAAATTGTTCATTTATTTGATAAGATTTTTACATATATTCTTTACCTATATGATAGAATTTTAGAAAAAGGAGAGAGGGAAGTTATTGGTTTTTTCTTTGATGCTTATAGCTTTATATATCATATATCTTTTTTAATGTTGATAAAAAAGGAGAAAGAAAATGGTGATATCGAAACTTGATCTTTATAAATTATTGATGTATGAATTAAGAAGGAATACACATTATCTATTATTTTGAAATATGGGAAATACATTTAATGTCATTTATTTTTGATTCTCACCAAATATTTTTCGAATTATTAAAAAGCAATAGACCAAGTGAGAGTTGAACTCATAGTTTTGGTGATAACAAAATATATTAATACCAATATTTGTATCTTTGATTTTATTAGTAAGGTAATTTACCAAAGATTCTAGCGAATGGTCAAATATCAAGTTCAGTGAAATTGTAAAGTGATTAAATGATAACAATGAATAAAGTAGATTACCAAATATAATTCCAGGGATCTTTAAAAAAATTTAGGTGAAGAATCAAGAACAAGAAATAAAGAATAATTTCATGGGTAATAACTATTGTAATATCTATAGAAACCTTTATTTTGGTCATTAAATAAATTAACGGTTCAATCATTATATGATCATTTACATGCATGACATAATACATAAATCCTTTAATAATCAAGAGAAATTATTTTGATATTAACAAAAACCCTTTTGATCTTCAAATAAAATTTCGGGTTTTAAAATGATTTTGAATCAACATTTTATCAATGAGATGTTTCATGATTTTGGAAAAGTTTGAAGTGTTAAAAAATAGTGATTTAAATGACCTTGTGAGAGTTTTTCTAAGGGGTTGATTAGACTAAATATTTGCTTTTGCTAGCCGAACCTATGAGTAAAAGTCATGTAATAAATGTAGTATGTTAGGCTATGAGATATGCTAAGTAACTTACTAATCAACCAAGCATGCTCTTTCATTGTTTTACATTGGATGAAATATGCTCTTTCAAGGCTTCAATGCCATTAATTTTCTAAAAAGTAGAAAAAGGATTTACTTATGCTTTTGGAACTCCTCAACAGTCAACTCCATAAAATGACTTGATTCTAAATTTACTACAAAAGTTCACAGTCCATTTGCAATTAAAAATATTTGGCACGTTGGTCGTTTATATTTTACCATATTATGTAGAAGAATATGTTGATAGCATCGTATAAAATGCTCCTTAGCCCCACCTTCCTAATTATTATCACGTGCATCAGGATAAACTAATTGCAGTTGTCAAATATAATAAACACTACACCCAACTCGTCGTCTGTGGACTGTTGACTTCAATGGTCAACAGTCCTGCACAGAAAAACATGCACACTGTAGCAACACTAATGACCCCTTGTTGCTCGAGGCGTGATTTTTAATAATGACAATTTCGGTGTCATTTTCCATGGTCGTCACGCTTTTTAGGGTTACGTGCTGATCGCCAGGTTATGAATGAGAAATGAAATTAAACAATTGTGTCAACAGCAACAGAGACTATGATGATTGCGTTTTGGTTTATATGTCTCCCTCAATGTAATTATATCAATTATGACAACAATAATTATAAGGTTAAGAATTGAGAAGAAATAAAGGTCAGGAGAGTGGAATTTGGAATGATTACCATCATATGCAATTTCATCTCTTGCCAAATTTTACAATAATGAGGCTGGCATAATCTTGAGCAGAAAGTAGAAATTAAAAAAGTTCAACATCTTGTCCTCAGGGTGTCCCATTTGATGTTTGAAAACTGGATTAGCTACACGATTCATGTAGCTCGTCGTAGAACTAAACGAATACAAAGGATAAACTTGGTGTCCTTTAAGTAGTTGAAACAATTAACCAACAGCATTTAACCATTTGGGTGGTCCAAAGATGAAAGTATCATTATCATAAGCATGTTGCTACCGTGTGTTTTTCTTTTTCTCTGATCAACATCCTGAACTTAAAGGGGTTGTGGTGGAAGTCTAGATTCACTAACCTACAACAAGCACAGTGTGGAACTGTTCATTAATAAATAAGGTTGGTATTGTCCCATTGAAGAAGCTATATAGAGTAGACTAAGAAGCAACCCTGCTGGAATAGATTTCTGTGGGCATCCACAAGATAATGTCAATAATAGGGAATCCTTGTATAAGGCTAAGAACTACCATTTGCTTTCACATCTGTGATAGAATTTTATCATAATTGTGGACTAGCATAATAGATTATTGTGTACAAACCCCAGTTAATTAGATGTCAATGGTAATTCTCTCTTTAACGTGTCATTGGGTCTGTGTTCATGGGCCTGCTATGATGGGTAGGCTTGGCCCATGTATTATAAAGCACAGGAGGCCCTACTGCTAGCCAA
>JAOSBM010000205.1:28641776-28652628 GCA_027568955.1 Erythroxylum tenue | reverse complement strand
TATATGCCGTGTCCGTGTCCACTAAATTTTAGAAGTTGGTGTGTCCCCGTGTCCGTGTCCGTGTCGTGTCCCGTGTCTGTGCTTCTTAGGCCCCAGCACTCACTACAAAATTGTTGGTTTGCCCTTCTCCCAAGCACTCACTACTAACAATGCTGGTTTATGGTTTGATCCATTCCGGAATGGATTCTTAAGAATGCTGGTTTATGGCTTGATCCATTCCGGAATGGATTCTTAAGCTTCATATTTCTTCACCTTCTGTTTAATTAAGTGCTTTTTCGTGAAGAAAACTCCCACACATGGAAACAGCTCCAACTTCAGGGCATTAGGTATGCAACAAATCGGTGTCGAACCATCCTCGGAACCGGATAAGAAACAATGGAAACAGTAAAGGGCCTCCATCATTGCATACCTTCAAACCTAATATTAGACCACTATTTACAAGCAAGGAAAGGAAAGTCCAGGGGTAATTTTCAATATTCCATACGCAACTCCAAACATATCAGTTACATCGACAACTTTTCTATCACATTTTTATCACATTTTAAGCACTATAACCTAGGTTTGAAGGGTGCCAAATTCCGTTGTAACCATTGCACGCAGCAACACAAGCTTCTTCCATTAAGACTTGTGCGACTCCATTATTGCAGACATTGGCAAATGCACGCATATGTTTCATTCCATACTGAGTCAGCGATCCACAGTGTGTCTCAAACAATCGAACCTGAACAAATGTACAAAGTTGGGGTTTATCGATGCAAAGGGTAAGAGGAAATAAATGCAAAAAAGTGACTTTATCATGTTATTACCATAGATTTTAAGCAATTCCAATCATCTACCAGGGGTGAACCAGGTTCTCTAACATGTTTAAGGATGTTACCACCTCTTTTGGGTCCAAATAATAGCGTTCCAATCAAATCTACGCTACTGTCCAAATGAGCTCTGTGCTTTGTTGTATGAGTGATCTGCTTCAAGATTTGTGTCTTCTTATCTGAACCATCATTCAACCTTTTGTACTGCAAGGCACAATAGAAAATGCAACTTGTTTTACTTCCATGTCGAGCACAAGCACAATTAAGAACACTTTCATGGTAGCGTGTCATAATGAGAGTTCCAAACTATGTTTTGGTTTTGGAGTTTCAGAGCTCACCATTTCCCAAAGGAAGAGGAGCTCTGCATCTCTCTGGTTGATGACATCCATTCTTTTTCTGATAAGGCCGTTGTTGTGCGGGGGGAAGTTGGCACTGGCAGGATCAAAGCCTTGGTACAGGTACAGCTTCTCAGCTGTAATGTTTGGATTCCCATATTGCATCACATGAGATCCAATGTTGTAAGTGTTGCCATTTGAAGTTCTCGCCTTTACCTGCTCAACCAAATAAAATCTCTTTTTGTCAAATAAGACCACTTGTTTTGAAGTAATTTCAATAAGATAGCACGCAATCAAGCTACCGTCTTATATTGCTGCTCCACTGTTTCTCTCTTGAGATTGTGAGTTTCGCTGCACAATTAATAAAGAAAAGTCACTTAATAAGCCGTATACAACAGAACAGATCAGAAATCTAAAGAGGTTTTAGTTACTTCACAAGTCCTTGAATCTACATCAGTCCTACCGTAAGGCATTTATATTTTACATACAAGTGGAACTAAATTATTGTTTTGGAAGGTAAGTTTAATTATGGTGGATCAAATCAAGGAGCCAATATGGCAATATTCACATACCTATCTTCAATCCAGGAAACACTATACAGGTCCCCTAAACAAGTGATGTACTCTGGGGATGGAGAAGGGTCCATCCCAGGACAATAAGTCCCAAAACTACTTTCTTGGGCATTCGATGCCGTTGTGACATAAATGTTCAGGTCTCTAGGCATTATCCCTTCGAAAATACTTCCGCTCTCGCAAGCCTCTACATACATGACCTACATACACGCACATTCAGCCCACAAATGTGCCAAATTCCAAGTTGGGTTAAACAGTATATTCCAAAGGGAAAGCGATCTTTCTACCATTTCTTTATAGCTCCCAGATGCATGCTTCTTCTTCAAGACACCAATGAAATCCATCGCATACAAGAAAGGCATATTAGGCATCCCTGCACTTGCGAGATAAATTAGTAGGTAACGAATCTATTCTCTATGTCTTTGTATAGAATATGTGGATTGGAAAAGAACAATGAAGATATGATGTCAACCTACCAAGAACTCCAGGGCCTCCATGGTCAGCGTAGTATAAGAAGATCCTATCATTTGGTTTGCTATCCACAACCTTGCCACTTCCACCTTTAACAGCACTCTTGTTACCAAGAAGTACTGCATAGAGATTCTCAGTGGTGACGTGCTCCCCAGTGTAATCCTGCAGTATATTTGATCAATACGAGTCTTGCCCATGTATGCTGTCACACACATACTGATTGCTGATGATGTTTCCTTTATTGGCACTTGTACTAATTAACCATTGTTTCTTATGTTATCAAGTACTTTTAAGTGATACTTCTACTTGCAAATAACAAGTTTCTATTAACTCATTTCACCAAATAATAGTAGTGAAGTAGAATATTGGTAATACATACACTATTAAAGTCAAAGTTAAATCGACAATTTCAGGGTCTTTTTCTACCTATTCGTATTTATGGTCAGATTAGTGGCATGTAATAGTTCTAAGATCATGGTGGCGACACGCTGAATTGCCAATGGGACAATGGTGTTGTCTAATCATACGATGCCATTATGACATTAAACGATTATAAGATATTTTATCATGAGTCCTTAAGTGGGTACACTTTTAATACACGTGTAGTCATTGTCACCAAGAATTAAATAATAATGATATATATTTTCTGTAAACCAATAGCCTTACAAGAAAAGACCTTAGTAAGCACGCACCTTGGTCATACCTGGAATCTAATTATATGACATTAAGACATTAACAACCGTAGTGACAAATTCGAATTAGAAAAATCACGGCTAGTATGAAAACGCCCATCACTATCAATCAACTTGACTAGATGGACATGGCTAACAATTTATTAGTATACCACCAAATTGAACTCAATCACTTGATAAGAGATTAGAAAGTTTGATAATGAATGTTCAACAATAGGATTATTTCAAGGTTTAGGAAGGTAGACCGCTTAATTAACTAGTACTCAAAATTTTCATTTGGTTCAGTTTTTCAATATAGGTAGGTGAAGATAAGAAAATGACATTGTGAGTTAATTCCTAAAACCCGCATCAATCTTAATCGTGTTTTTATCAACATTTATTTTGTTTAAGTTATACTTCATCGGATCCTTTATCTAATATTATGATATCTTATTCTATCTTATAAATCTTAATTATTTATTTATACAGAATTTATATAAAACTCGTATAAATAAATAGTTGTAATATTAGACAATGGATATCGTAACTAGTTAATGTACCTACCCAACCCACTTTACCAAAAATAAAAAAGTACTCTTGGTCTGAGCCCCAAAACTTTTCTGCCTCTAGTTCTTGTCTTTAGACTGCTTTGTCGCTGTAAACACAGCCGGCCAAAGTATGAAATGGTGACGATGATCAAGTCTAAGAAATGAAGCATATGCATACCTTGGGCACACCGGCATAGACATCGTCGCCTTGTGGATGGTTGATAATAACACCAGGCCTTGGGTTCAACTCATGGTTGGCTATATCATCATACATGAACACCACTATGTTCTCTTCCTTTAACCCACCTCTTCTTAACAGCTGATATGCATGGCAAACATCCGCCTACTTTCCCCCCAACCCACCAATGAAAAAAAGTAATAACAAAGATAGAGATAAATTTATACTCTAGATCGGGAATAACATAAAACTTCGAGTCTTTATTTCTATACCTGATGTCTATAATTGCCATAACCCATAGAACCGGCCACAAGAACTGCCCATCTTACGCCAGGAGTACTACCATCAACATCATCATTATTATCAGTGTCAGCTTCATCTCTCTCTGTTGGCATCCGAATTCCAGATTCAAACCAGTTCAACGAAGCAGCAAGACCAACTTCTGTTGTAGCTATAAGAGATAGCATCAAAACTAGCATCACAACGCCATCATAGAATAACAAGGTCTTAACACGGATAGCCATGAACAGAGTTTAGGCTGGCCGGTCCAAGAAAACGAGCGAGGCAGCGATAATGGAATTAATAAAGGTGGCTGTACACTATAGATGACGTATTAGAGTAGGTGCACACTGCACATATACATAGAGGGGTGGAAGATGGCATGCAAAGTAAGAGATTGACACGTCTGGAAAACGGTCAACAACGGTGGGTCCTCCTGGACGGCAAGTGGCCGTGTTTTTGGGTCGGGGCTTTTCGAGGCTTTTCTTGTGGGTTTTGGAAGGGTGGCTCAAAGAAGAGATGCCGTGTATGAACGAGGCTTTGTTGCTAAGATTCTTAAGAAAGTCATTTACAAGACGCTTTTGTCCATCAAAATGTGTTGGTAAAGGATTTAAGAACTTAAGATAGGTAATGCTAAAAGTACAAACTTAAGAATCAAGAAAAGCCTAAGTAATCGTCCTGATCATGACAACTTTGTTCACACCACTGAAAAGAAGTAATCTTTCTAAACCTCCCCTTGGGTTCCACACAAAAGCTGTTCCTTCTTTAACAATTTATCCCACTAACTTTTGGCAATAATACAATCATAAGGTGTCTTCTTTTATTATAATTTGATAATTGGTATTAGTAACACCAAAATTTTTTGTTTCCAAATGTTTCAAATTCAATCAATTCTGCCTCCCCATTCCATCTTTTTAAGAACTATAACAAGGAAATATATTTAAATAAGGGTGAATTTAACACAATATTTACTTCTTATGAGAGGTAAAAATGGAAGTGCAATTTTGGTACTCTAAATTTTGTTTGTTTATTAAGTGAGAATGAATATAATAAATAATAAATTTTTACTTTTAACGAAATATATGTATATAATTTGAATTAAATATTAAAAAGAACAGATAACCAATCGCGGGATATTATTAAGATACTATGAATGTTTGATTGACATAATGTTATTATTAAAATCACATATTATGGTATTATATATTTAATTTCTTTTATACTTATCGTACTTAATTTATTGTGTTAATGCTTTATCGAATAAAGTAAGTTTTGTAGTTCTTTAATTTTATTTTTATCCAAAAATCATTCATAATTAGTTAAAATTTAATAATTTATTGAATTATTTAAAATAATTTTAATTATTTATTTATAAAATATAAAATATTTTTATTAATTGTATATAAAATAATTATATATGAATAAAAATTTTCATTATTATTCCTAATATAATTATTAATTTGTTTAATTTGTAATTACATATCTAATGTGCATAATCAAGAATTGTATTCTTATTACTAATCTTGCTTTTCATTATCATTCTCATTTTTTATCTAATTTCTTTGCTAATAACTACCAAACGAGGCCTTAAGGTGTTGGTTTATGCCCTACAGCCAATCGCTTTGGTTGTAGTTTAGTAACAAATTATTTAAAGGCATTCTTTATCTTGTACATGTTTAGATGTATATGATAAAGTCCATGGGATAATTGTACATTGCAAATGAAATTATAATGACATTATAATTATGAGGTTCATATTGCATTTATGTACTATTCCTAAATTATTCCTATTCATTGTTCTATTAAGATTGGACATTAATATAACGTAAAAGGACTAGCACACGTTTTGTTTTTCCTTGTGAAGGAAGTAGTTGATCTCATAGGCTAAAGTATAGAGATATTTAAACAAACGTGTGGGTACTTGATAGAGAACAAGTTCACTGAACAGACCTGATATGAGAAATCCATTTGGAACATTACTTGTATGTCTATGAAATTCTCATTATGATGATTGTATAAGTGATACTTTGACTTGAGGTCATCAAAGTTATCTTGTATGGGGATTGTTAAGTTTTGATACTACTTATGATCTATTTTATTAAAGGTCGTTAAATGGTAGTCATTGGATATAACATGAACTATATGGAGATAGTTGAATGATCAAGATATGATTCATCACCCTAAAGTAATTAGGGAGAATACTTCGTTATTCTCGATTAATATTGATTCGGGAAATCCTTGGCCAAGGTGGAATGATATTTTGAAACAGTTTACAAATATCATTAATTGAATCAATAGTTAATGGCAAAGAACTAATATAATTGGACTCAAAATAGAGTAGACATTAATTCCATGCTCTATGTCTAATTGGAACATTGGTTGATGAAAGGATTGAATTATACGAAAAAATCATGCACGGAAAGGTTAGTCAAAACCACTTTAACATTCCTGAATATTTGGGTGGTCATGATGCGTTGCTAAACGCCAATCTTGATCTATGATTATAAATTGTTTAATTAGAGAATTAAAGATCAATTAAAAGAAGTTTTAATTTATCTAATTCTAATTATGAATTAGAATTATAATTTATGATCATTGTCAACATATTTGGGAACCTAATGGGTCACACATATAGAATGGGTTAGAGAGTGCAAAGTTAATTTAATCAAGTTGAACTTGATTATAAAGTTTGAGAAACTTTATGATTAAATATGAGATATTTAATAAATAAGGATCAATATGAGATATTGATTCTTATATGGGCATAATTAGTATTTAATTATAGTTATTTGTAATTCTAATTAAAGTTTAATTGAAATTAATATTTAATTTCAATTAAATTACTAAACGTCAGCTTATTATAAATAGGCTTAAGCTCTATGTAGCTAGTACTTCATGCTTAACCCTCTCTATAAAAGTTACAGAGTTCTCTCAACTCATTTTGTGGATACCGTTAGAGGTCGGATACTTGTACAGCTACGGTGGTTGAGATGGATCGGTTTCGGAAACGGTTCGAGGGATGCATCAAGATAAAGATCAAGCTTCGGAATAAGGCACGAATTAAATTTCCGCTTTATTTTGATTCATGTTAATCATTTTATAGAATTAAATAGATCTTGATTTTCGGGAAATCAAAAATCACGAAAAAGTTTCGTGATTATTCCGCTGCGATCGGATCAGATCCGGTCCAGATTTTCCAACAGTGGTATCAGGGCAGGTTTTTAATTCTATAATTTGGTTAACTGTTTGATTGTTATTGGTTATAATTTTGGAATTGAATTGCAAAAAGTTTGCGACTAAAATCTAAAAGGTGTTTCAGATTTACCGTATAAATCCTAAATCCTGTTGATTAAGAATCTGGAAATTTTTGGTCTGGGTATTGGCGACTAGAATAAGGATATGCTAAACTGAAACCCTGAAGCTTAGAAGAGGAGAGTTTAAGGCGTGATGGTTGATGGTGTTGGGAATGCCAATGACCATCGAGGAAACTTTCACGCATGGCTGGAGCAATTGGCGTTGAGGCCAGAGAGAAGCGATTCATGAGTTAGACGTGCTAGCGTGGATGAGTTGGCTGCTGGTGGGGTCGTGGGCTGCAGTTTGCTTTTTCGTTGGATGGAAGGACGCATGTGTTAACTCGTCCTCCAATATTTGTCAAACGGAGTTTTAACTAAAAGCAGAAGCGGTTTTGAAGAAACAGTTAACTTCCCAAACCTTTTTTAAAACCATAGATGGCCTCTTCACTTTCTCACATCTTGGCCCAAGATTTGTTCCTTCTTCAAGTAAATGGAAAGATCTCAACTTTTATTAAGATAGAACCACATGGTCACGAAAAATAGATAAAAAGGTGTCAAGCAGCTGATACACTGAAAACTTGGAGTTAAGGAAAAGAAGAACAGAGAAGGAAGGAGAGGGAAGAACTGAAAGAGAAGATTAAGATTGTAATTGGGTTTTTCGATACCCATTTGCCTCAGCAGCATCATATTTATCAAAGATTCAGATGGTTACATTGATTCTCTCACAATAACTTACCCCCATACACCTAAGCAATTCGGTTGTAACCAACCCTAGAAAAGAGGAAAGTGAAAATGGAAAGCAAATAACAAAACGTTGCAAATATCTGGTACCTACCGATCCCAGATCATCCTATGCACACCATTTTGATTTCTTGGAATTAAAAGCTAAAGCAAAAGGCTAAATTGACCTCGCATCAATACTTCCTTCCCCAGAAGCATCCTTGTCCTCAAGGATGAAAATTAGGATATTTCAGCTGCAAGTCATGTAAGGACTCCCAAGAAGCATCCTGTGGAAATGCGTTTGTCCACTCGACTAATAATTGAGTCACTGCTCTATTACCCTTCTTGCTGATGCATCTATCTAGCACCCGAGCTGGTTCTTTGATCAAAGTTCCATCCGATCCCACAACAGGTAACATGGACTGGACTGGAGCCTTCCCCACATGTTTCTTCAACTGAGATACGTGAAAAGTAGGGTGAATCTTCGACCCTGGGGGCAATTGAAGGGTGTAGGCTACCTTTCCGACCTTAGCCACAATCTGAAAAGGTCCGAAGTATTTTGCTGCCAGTTTTTGTGAAGTTTGGTGTTTCAATAAGTGCTGTCTATAAGGCTGCAGACGCAGATAAACCATGTCTCCCACATCATATGACCTTTCAATCTGTTTCTTGTCTGCTTGAGCTTTCATTCAGTCCTTGGCCCTTGTCAAATAAAATTTCATCATCTTCATAGCAGCCTCTCGCTGTTGTAAGCTTCTATCAACAGTATCAACTATCGATTCACCCGCAACATAAGGCAAGTGCACAGGGGGAACCTGTCCATAGAGGGCCTGGTACGGGGTTGTCTTGATAGAAGAGTGGTATGAAGTATTGTTCCACCATTCCGCCAGTGGTAACCAAGAACACCAATCCCTAAGTGCCTCCCCAGTCATGCATCGCAAGTAGCCCTCCAAACAACGATTCACAACTTCAGTCTGCCCATCCGTCTCCGGATGATACGCAGTGGAGGGTTTTAATCGCATTCCCAACCTGTTAAATAACTCTCTTCAAAAAGTACTCATAAAAATTTTATCCCTATCAGATACTATGCTCTCAGGCAGTCCATGCAACTTATAAACATTCGATAAAAATTCCTGAGCAACAGATAAGGCAGTAAAAGGATGACAAAGAGCAATAAAGTGACTGTACTTAGTCAACCTATCTACCAACACAAAAATGCAGTTCTTACCCTTGGACATAGGCAACCCTTCCACAAAATCCATGCTGAGTTCAGCCCAAGCTCGTGAAGGAACCGGTAAGGGCTGCAAAAGACTACCTTTTGTTGTGTTTTTGGTTTTGCAAGCTTGACAGGTTGGGCATTCCCTGACCCATCTTCTTACTTCTTTCTGCTGCCCCTTCCAATAAAAGACACTAGACAACCTGCTGTAAGTGGCAGCCACCCCTGAATGACCTCCCATGGAGCTGTTATGAAAATATCCCAGAATTTCCTTTTTTACATCAGCCACATCTCCAACCACTATTTGGCCCTTACATTTCAAGATCTTCCCATCCCACGTGTATTTCTAGTTTGAGGTAGCATCAACAGACAACTCGGCAATGATTTTTTGTAGTTTGGAATCAACCATCCAAGTTTGAGCCACTTTGGTCATCACATCAGTTGTTGCCGAAGAAATCTAATATAATTGAGGCTTGGTGAACAGTGGATTCCTTGACAACACATCAGCCACGGTATTAGCGGACCCTTTTCGATAAACCACCTGAAATTCATAGCCTAACATCTTGGTGACCCAAAGTTGTTGAGAGGCAGTAAAGGCCTGATTACTGGAAAGAAACCTCAATGACTGGTGATCTGTTGTAATCTGAAATCTTCTCCCCAACAGATACGAATTCCACTTTTTAACAGCTAGAATCACAGCCATCATCTCCTTCTCATATATAGATAGGGCTTGATGTTTAGGCCCGAGTGCTTTGCTAAATAATGCTAATGGCCTCCCCTTTTGAGTCAAGACTGCTCCCACACCTGCTCCGGACGCATCTGTCTCAACCACAAACATCACATCAAAATCTGAAAGTGCTAAAACTAGTGCAGTAGACAACACCCTTTTCAGCTCCTCAAAAGCTACAGACTGTTTCTCAGACCATTGCCATCCTCCCTTCTTTAACATGTAAGTTAAGGGCTTAGCTATTTTGTTGTAGTTCTTAACAAAACGCCTGTAGTAACCCAAGAGCCCCAAAAATCCCCTGAGATCTTTGATGGACTTCGGAATTGGCCATTTCAAAACACATTCTACTTTGCTGCTATCCATGGCAATACCGCCATGACTGATAATGTGTCCCAAATATTCAATCTCTTCTGCCCCAAACTTGCATTTACTCAACTTGGTGAAAAGAGAATTTGCCCTCAACAACCGAAACACCTCCTCCAAGTGTTGTAAATGAGTAGACCAATCCTTAGAATAAGCTAGGATATCATCGAAGAAGACCAATACATTCTTGCGAAGCATTGTTTTGAAGACTGCATTCATCAAACTCTAAAAAGATGATGGAGCATTTGTGAGTCCGAAGGGCATAACCAGAAATTCATAATGCCCTTCGTTAGTTTTAAACGCAGTCTTGTGAATGTCAACCTCAAACATCCGTATCTGGTGGTACCCTGCTCGTAAATCTAGCTTCGAAAAGAACCAAGCCTCGCCCAATCCATCTAAAAGTTCTTCAATGACAAGGATTGGGAATTTATCTTTGACAGTAAGGTGATTAAGCTGTCTGTAATCAATGCAAAGCCTCCATGACCCATCTTTTTTCCTTACCATCACAACCGGAGATGCAAAACTACTGTTGCTATCTCTGATAATACCCGAAGCTAAGATTTCTTGTACCATTTTCTCAAGTTCCGTTTTCTGATTGGCAGGATATCGATAGGGACGAACCTTAACCACTTGGGTTTCATCCTTGAGAGGAATTCGGTGGTCTTGAATTCTC
>JAOSBM010000205.1:28622822-28635278 GCA_027568955.1 Erythroxylum tenue | reverse complement strand
GTTTAAGTTTAAAATTTTCGGGGATGAGTGTACTCGTCGCGACGAGGCCACTTGGTCGTCGCGACGAGGGTAGGGTAGCGGATACATCACGACGCAGGATTAATTTCCCGTCGCGACGCATGCCTTGCTGGCTTGTCGCGACGAACGTTTAAGCACACGTCGCGATGTAGGCCCTCACCCATGCACGTCGCGACGAGATCCCAGACGTTGCGACGTTGCCGGCTTCTGCTTTCGTGAGCATTTTCTTCTAATTGTGCATTTCCAAGGTCCTTCTTTCACGCTCAGGTATCAGGGTTCCGCGTCCGATGTTAGGCTCCGAAAACGGGGTCCAACAAAATTGGTAGTAGAAGTTATTTTGATGGTGGTCAGGATGATACTAACAATGTTGACGATGGTATTACTACTCAACAAAAGGGATTATTGCACCTGATATAAGTAAGAGAAAAAGATATGTGTCTAATTTTTATGCTCTATGAACAATTGTTAGATATTAACCTTTAATTTGTAGTACGCTATAATCTAAAGAAACAGATCATAATGTGGCAATGACAATGACTAGATGATGATATAATATAGTTGTCTTATTCAATGTTGCTCAGTCTTATTATTACCTTTTACGATGATATTACCTTTTACGACCTAGGATATCAAGTTCTTTTAACTAATGACTATAGTGGTAATCTTCTAAGTGGCTCTTACCTTTTATTACCTTTTATTTTGTTTGTAAAATAAAAAGTTATTTAAATTAAAAAAAATGAATTAGGCAATTTATAGGTGTTTAATCATGTGTGAAAGTTGGCCAAATAGAAGACGTGAGCCTATTACCATTTTTTTTTGGTTTAATATGCTAAAAGAATGATGTTTTTGAACTCCATTAATGCATCTAGCCTTGTGAGAAATGCTAATACTTTATTGGGATATTTGATGAAGTTTTGAATGAAGTTGGACCTTAAATCATTATCCAGTTCATCACTAACAATGATTTTGCTTATTAAGTAGCTGAAAAAAAAAGGTTGCAAAGCAGGTACAACACTTTTTATTAGACTTCTTGTGTTGCTCATTATATTGACCTACTGTTGAAAAATATAAGAGATGTTAGATACTTTCTTATTATTGATGAACTAAGCAAAAACCGAAAAAATGACCAAGCTCATCTATAATCATGTTTGAGTTTTGAATTTGATAAGAAAAGGTTTTATCAATGGTAGTAATTTGTGTTGTCGTACCATTACAAGATTTGCAATTGATTTCTTATCACTTCATTGTTTTTTGTTAATGAAGAAGATGGGACAAAATTTTATAAGTGATAAATGAGTTTTGAGCCTTTAATGAGAGTACTTTATATGGCTGATATTGATGATAAGGCAATAATAAGTTATTTTTAGGATGCTATGGAGAGGATGAAGGAATCAATCAAGGTCAATCTAAAAAATAGCTCTTTCTTGTATATAACTTATCTTGTAGTCATAATAAAAGATGAGAAAGGCAACTTTGTTTTCCGTCATTTGTTGCTAGGGAATTTTTTAATCATCGTGTCGATTTTAGACTAGGTTTTGTAAAGAAAGTTGATTAAATTAATAGGGGAATGCCCTTAACTAGTAAAATAATTTTTTCTTATGAGATAATACAAGATCTTTTTAGCTCACAAATGGAAGTATATAAGGAAGTATGCGGTGAATTTGAGATGTCTATTGTAATTTGTCAAAGAGACAAACTTAATCCAAGTACGTAGTTCTTCATTTTTGTTACTTGTTTGAAATTAATCATCACTTTTTTTTATTTATAAGGTTACTTTTGTTGTCTTACAGTTGCTTAGTTTGACCAATTTGGAAGTATTCCAGAATTGTAAAAGTTTGTAATTTGAATTCTTAACCAATGTGTGAGTGCAATTGGATGTGAAGGGAATTGAAACACTTCTAAATTCATCAAAAAAGGTATGTTATATCATTATTAAGTTGAATACATTTTCATAACTTCTTAATTATCTAATTTTATTTGTTTACTATGACTTTTAATAGAATAAGTAGTTCTAGATCTAATTTTCCTTGATCATGTTAAACTTTTAGTGGATTGAGTTTATGAAGAACCAGGTTTCATAGATAAGAATGACTTGAAAGATAATTTTGGATGAGAAAATATTGATATGTCATTTGATACAATGAATTTACATGATAGTGATGATTAGATTTCTCTAATGATAAGAATTTTATACCGAATAAAAATTAAGGTTAGTGCAATTTAAGCGCATATGCCTTCGAATGAAGTTTTAGGTTTTTTTTCATTTTTTTTTAATTTTACTTATATTTGATGTATATGTTAAATTATATATATGTAATATAAATATAAAACTTTTAATTATAAGTGCTTTTGTTTCAAGTTTCTCTTTTACTTTATTGTATTCTTTGGTACAAATTCTTGTTGTAATGCTTACAAGTCATGGACTTGCACTATTGTTATAATATGATGTTTTGATGTAAATGATCTTTATTATATGATATAAATTGTAATATTTTAAATATTTTTATATCTATTTATATATGATTATTAAACGATCTTTTTCTTATATCAATTGTGATTATTCATTATATGTGAAATATTCAAAAATTATTATTTATAGAAATAAAAAATAATTATTATTTCAAATTTATATTGACATGATTGATGTAAAATAAAAAATTGTACAACACAATATATTAAGGCATTATCTGATATTGATCGATATTAATATACTTATGATGTAGAGTGGACAGCAAAATTGAAAATAAAAACAAGAATAGACGGTGAAATGAAAATTGATGTCGCATTGTAAAAGATAGGAACAAAAGCGCTAGAGGAAGGGGTCGAACCTTCGACCTTATGGTTAACAGCCATACGCTCTAACCAACTGAGCTACTCCAGCTTCTCTATGGCAGTCGTTTAATTTCTTTTTAAAAAATGAATATTCCATCTGATGGGATGGATTAAACAACCGTACGTACTATGCACCACCCACCCACCAGAAGCGCGCGTGTAAAATCAGACAAACCTCTAACACATGCTTCAGAAGCGTACACGTACTCGTGAGAGCCGAATTTCCTTGCAAATTAGGGGGAATTGTTGTCTTGTTGACAATAAATAGTACATAAACTAAGTAAAATTTAAGGGAAAAAGAACTTCGAAAGCAAGAAGCACTCTAAAATGTGAAGACACAATTAACTTTGGTACCAAAGTAGTGGCCTGAGAAATGAAAACTCTTGTCCAGATTTGTGCTTTTGCCCATGAACGCTTACAACGTTTTGAGTGTCGTGCAACGCCAGGCCAAGCGCCCGCAACATTTCATCTCCCAATTCATCATATAATTAGGATAACATGCCTTGCCAAGAAATTACATAAAGCTTCCTGTCCAGCTCTTGTGTTCATGACTAGGAAAGTCTCTTGTGAACGTGATTCCTTCTTTTCTTTGAATGAAAGCAACCAGATATTCATCTAGAAATGGGAAAACTAACAAAACTATCTCAACTCTCCAACATATTGCAAACCCTTACAAAATTCTATTATCTGTCAAGAATTTGAATTATATTTCAGTATTTCCTCCTCCATGAATACCACTTCAGTTTCAACTGATACAACAGATGAGGAATCCCCAAAACTCCCCGTGCTAACCTTGGATCAAACACATCAAACTGTACCCGACTCAAGGTATCCAGGAGAACTTGGGCTGGTACAGCTGGTAGAAGCACCGGATGAGCCTCAGCAGGAACAGTTCCAGCCAGCTCTCGAGCCTTCCGCAAATGGCTGTTAGCCACTGATGCCATCTCAAAGACAGCATCAGATAGGCCTTCACGTGAATCCAAGCAGATTTCTGTCCTACCACCTTCCTTAACCAGCAAACTGTGTTTTTCTGCTACTGCTTTTGGTATATAAGAAAAGTGACGGTTGCGAGTTGCATGATATGGCAGTGACCTTAGAAGCAAGAGAAGGCCACTTGCCTTCCCAACATGAGATGCTGCATGATCAGCCGCAGTGGACTTAATACCACCAGCTTGAAGTGTCAAATAAAGAAGGGTTGATGCAGTGTCCTCGGCATACATTTCCAGCTCTTCTATAGTTTCTGGAATATCAGTGTCCTCTCTCCTTGCATCTTTTATTCGAGCTTCAATAGACCTCTTTAGCCATCCCTTGCTGATTCGATACTCAGATACCACTGATGACAGGGCCTGAGCTGTTGGATGCTCAATTAACTTGTTGGCATAGATCTTATCTATAGCTTCTTGCCACCACATAAGACGCATAAGACCAATTCTAGGATCTGAAGCAACGTCCATAGCTCTGGAAGTTTCAACATTCAGAGAACGAAGTGCAAATGCAGCCTTGCGCATGCTAGGGGGGAGGTCAAGAAGGCAAAGATAGTGATGGTAATCATAACTTCGCACTTGATGCACGCAGTATGAGAAAGCTGACCGCAAGCCACCAGAAGCACCTTGCATTAAAAACTTCAATGTGATTCTTCCTACAAATACATTAGAATCATCAAATTATAAGTAAAAGGCAGTAAGAACTCTAACGCAGTACAATAAACGCGAGAATATATGACCAATAATCTTATCCTTTCATTTTCCTTTACTTTGAAACAACTCGGGATTGAATCCCAGCCTAAGGACAAAATCTCAATAGACCCCAAAAAAAAAAGATAATGGAAAATTTTCCAACAAGTAACGCAACTCTATGGGTAAGTACATCCTTAATTTGCCCACTCAAATCAGCAATTGCTTTCTGAGTAAGGAAATGACCTTTGTGAGAGAGATCAACAAGGGACATCAAACTTTGTTAATCCCACTAATTCAAACGCAAGCTCAGTGTATTTTAACAGTAAAAGCTAAAAGCAGTTTCATAAATGCAATAAGGGTGGAGGCTGCCTATAGGCATCATGAGTCAAGGTGAACTTACGACACCTAGAACATTAGTTAGGCATCATGAGTCAAGGTGAACTTACGACCCCTAGAACATTAGTTAATAAAAAGAGAATACATCAAATCGCGATGGAATTTTGTTACTATGAGAAGTTCCATGACATCGAGTGCGTCCTTTTTCATGCATGAATCAATGAGAGAACAGATCAACCTTTGTTCCCAAACATAGAACAACGTTCCAAAGAGGATAAGAAATGCTCAATGGTTCTATTACTTTGCTAAGAAAGAATCCCTCCAGAATAACACCTTTTATTTAGTTGAATCACACTAATTAAACAGAAGAATTATAGTGAGGGAATGGAAACAGAAATAAAATATAAATATAAATAGCAGAATATATTTTCATGTTGTCTTCTCGGAGGCATTTCATCGAACAGCATCAGTACCTTCTTGTTCAAACTAATACCAGCAAGTAAAAGAGAAGCAACAAAGCTAATAAATATAAAGAATGATTACTAAAATAAGAGCTATTTACCCGAGCCGAGAGAGAAAGAGAGGTCACAGATTCGTCTAGTATTTATGTAGAGAACAACTGATATCTCCGAGACACTGCTTAACTCAGATGAAGATTGAAGACGGAGAAACAGAAACCAACAGGCGTTAGGCTTGGGTGGGCTTAATCATGGGTACATGTCATTGGGTTTCCATAGCACAAAAACTATAATCAGTTTACTGGGCTTTGTCTGAGCCTTTAGGCCTATTCCTCTTTGCATGTCTAACAAGGCGAACTGGTCTGGCGAAGACCAAACAAGCCCATTTCTCTATCGAACTTCGAAGGAAAGAACATTCCAGAATCACCAGAACTCTCTCGTCTCACATTAACCTTTCCGATAATACCCTTATCTCCTCTTCATTATCTCCGTTCTGCTGCTCCGAAACGCCTACGAACCTCCACTCATCCCACATACGACAGCAGACAATCCATGGCCGACGAAGCTAAGGCCAGAGGTAACGCCGCTTTCTCCTCCGGCGATTACTCCGCGGCCATCAAACACTTCACTGACGCTATTTCGCTTTCCCCTCAGAATCATGTTCTTTATTCCAATCGATCCGCCGCTCACGCCTCGCTCCAGAACTACGCCGACGCCCTCGCCGACGCCAAGAAGACTGTGGAGCTCAAGCCCGACTGGTCCAAAGGCTACTCTCGACTCGGCGCTGCTCACCTTGGTCTCCACCAAATGCAAGACGCCATAGCCGCCTACAAGAAGGGGCTCGAGCTTGATCCTAGCAACGAGGCTCTCAAGTCTGGCTTGGCTGACGCTCAAGCCTCCGCTTCCAGGTCCAGGGCGGCTCCTCCGCCCAGTCCGTTCGGCGACGCATTCTCCGGACCGGAGATGTGGACGAAACTTACTGCCGATCCGTCGACGAGGGTGTTTCTACAACAACCTGATTTCGTGAAGATGATGCAAGAGATTCAAAAGAATCCTAACAATTTGAATCTGTATCTGAAGGATCAGAGAGTGATGCAAGCGTTGGGAGTATTACTGAATGTGAAGTTCAGAGCGCCCAGTGCGGCCGAGGATATGGAGGTGCCGGAGGGTGAGTCGCCGCCACCTCCTCCTCCTGCCACGGAGAAGAAAATGGAGCCGGAGCCGGAGCCGGAGCCAATGGAGGTGACGGGGGAAGAGAAAGAAGCGAAAGAGAGAAAAGCGAAAGCAGTGAAAGAAAAAGAGTTGGGCAATGCAGCTTATAAAAAGAAAGATTTTGGGACTGCGATTGAGCATTATACAAAGGCGTTGGAGCTTGATGATGAGGATATTTCTTACTTGACTAATCGTGCTGCTGTTTACTTGGAAATGGGCAAGGTAAGCGCTGCTCTTATTGATTGAAACTTTTAAAACTTCAACCAAGTCCTGAAGCTAAACCTAATTATATAATTTCATCATGTTCTGGAGTAGTTGTTTTGATGCCTATGCGTTGGTTTTGGCTATTTGTCTCATTGACTTCGTTCCTTTCTTCTTTCATCAATAGATAGTTACAGACGAAATTTAACAAGGCAATTCTGTGTGCTTGTGACCTTTGCGCTTGAGATACTATTGTACTAAATAGTTGATCATTTATGATATAATCAGAAAATTGGGGCTGTACATGTTCTTTGCCATTCACAATGGTGATGGTGATGATGATGGGGTAGGTGTTATACAAGTGTTTAAGGAATTAATTTATGTTTTTGTTAATAGTGCTCTGATGCTTAACTTATATCCCATGGAAGAATGAAATATGAGAGGTTGGAATGTATAGCTGTTTTAAGTATTACGATTGGAGTGTTGAATGAATATGGAGAGATTTTGTTTTTTCCCCCCTGGTTTCCTAAATCTATTGCTCTCAGGCCACTTGGACCAGTCAAATTGCCGAGTCTAGCTATGTTTACCATTTATGAAAACACATATTGTGTGTTCCATGCAATTCATAAGCATAAACTCGTATTTTTTTACTTTGATTGGGATAGGATCAGTCAGGTATATAGAGTTGGAATGAGAACCAATTTGACTTTAATGCTGCTAATGGAGAGTGATTACATGATTAGTAGAGCAAGTATTGAACTTCATAATCTTGATTTGTATTTTGTTATTTTGGTTTTTGTTTTGTTCCACCAGTTTGTTCTGTCATCATTTTTCAGTAACCATTACAGCAATAATGGGTTGTATGCTTTTGCAATTAAGCTCTTTTCGTGGTGATCATCCCATTATATCTAAATATCTAAAATTATTTCATTTTCAGTACGAAGAATGCATCAAGGATTGTGACAGAGCAGTTGAAAGGGGAAGAGAGCTCAGGTCAGACTTCAAAATGATAGCACGAGCTTTGACAAGGAAGGGAACTGCCTTGGTAAAATTGGCAAAATGCTCAAAGGAATATGAACCTGCTATTGAGACCTTTCAGAAAGCTCTCACAGAACACCGGAACCCAGACACTTTGAAGAAACTGAATGATGCAGAAAAGGAGAAGAAGGATCTTGAACAACAAGAATATTTCGATCCAAAGTTGGCTGATGAAGAGCGAGAAAAAGGTAATTTTTCCATTTTGCTTTTTCTACAGATCATTTCTTTGAATATTTTGAATATTGTACAAGTTTTTCTCGTTCTATGTTAAAAGGAAACTGGTTTATTAGAGAACACCTGATAAGTGTCCTATTGGCTAGTTCCTTTATGTAAACTATAAACTTCATGCATATCGCATACGACTGCTTTGCAGGTAATGAATACTTCAGGCAGCAGAAGTATCCAGAGGCTATCAAGCATTATACAGAATCGTTGAGAAGAAACCCAAAAGATCCAAAAGTAAAAATTAAAAACCATCTAAATCTTTGTATATATTACTTAATGACAAGACCCTGATGTAAAGTTGGTTGTTACCCTCAGGCGTACAGTAATAGGGCTGCCTGCTATACCAAGCTTGGGGCTCTGCCTGAAGGATTGAAGGATGCAGAAAAATGTATTGAGCTGGATCCATCATTTTCAAAAGGCTATACAAGAAAAGGTGCTGTCCAAGTTTTGATGAAAGAGTATGACAAAGCTCTGGAGACCTACCAGCAGGGCTTGAAGCATGACCCTCAGAACCAGGAATTGCTGGATGGCGTGAGAAGGTAAGATCGATTATAGGATGTAATGGTAATCTGGTGGTTGCTGAGAGAGATTGAATCATGATGTTGGTTATACCGCAGATGTGTGGAGCAACTTAACAAGGCAAATCGTGGTGATCTAACCCCCGAGGAGCTGAAAGAGAGACAGGTTATACATGTTTAATTCCAGTTTTCAGTTTTTCATTTAGCAAAGCGATTGTCTGGTACATGTGCTTATAAGCTCATTCCAATTGCAGGCTAAGGGAATGCAAGACCCAGAGGTTCAAAATATTCTTTCAGATCCTGTCATGAGACAGGTGAGTAACTGAAATTTTGACCACTAACGGCTTACTTGAATGTACGATTCTTATTTTCATTCATGTCTTACGTAATTTATGGATGAGTTTGCAGGTTCTGGTTGACTTACAAGAAAATCCCAAGGCAGCTCAGCAACACATGAAGAATCCCATGGTGATGAACAAGATCCAGAAACTTATAAATGCTGGAATCGTGCAGATGAGATAGATAAAGAAGACCAATAATCAGTACATTACTGAGATATAATCTTCAGTGTGAGTTTGGGTGTCTTAGTTAACTGAAAACTTATTTATTTTGAGTTGGAAAACTTTTAAGATATTTGTTTTATGTGAACTTTCTCACAATCCTCGTCTCGCCCCTTGGTGCTTTTCTAAATACACACCACCTAGACCTTTGTTGGGGTTAAAAAAGAAAACCTCGATGGTAAATACAGGGTACTCATCGTCCAACTGTCTTGCAAAGAGGCAGAATCTTTGATAGTGTTGAGATTGTAGAAAGAGTTTTCCTGCTAAGTTCCAGTAAAATGTGCACTAGTAATTTTGCTAAGTTCCAGTAAAGTGTTCACTAGTAATTTTGGTAGCTAATTTGTAGCATCGGACTCGTTCGGTTCTTGGAGTTCTAGTTTGACATTTCGATCAGTTGTCCTTAACTGATCGCCTTCGTTTAATCAAGTGGCATGATTTGTCCGTTTTTCAATTGTCATTTGACATAGGTGTTTTCACCGGCTAATTTCTAGGCTATGGATAGCCCTTTTTTCCTGTCTTCTTTTCGGGAATGCCATCTTTAACAGGACTTACCAGTTACCACTTTGAAATCACAAGCAATTTAACTACAAAATTACTAATCGAATATAACATTCTGAAATTTCAGAAAACCAAAACAGCAAAAGAAACCTTACTAAATGTTCCGATTTCTGCATTAAATTTGATGTTACTTTTGGTTATGCGTTATTAAGGCATTAGCAAGTTGAATTTCAGTGTTTCTAAGTGTCTTAATTCCTAATAAAACTTAGTTCTATATCTCTTGAAATTTTTGCTTGAAAATGAGATTAGATTTTTCTTCCGATTATGTTTTTATCATGTTTTATTAAATTTCATTCATATATCTATGTAAATCTTATATAAGATTTAATATAACAATGTTGTAAGTTAGAAAAGGATTTGACGTGCTTGAAAATGATCTTGTTACTCATCTGGGGAGTACAATGAGATGTCTAAGGGAAAGATGATATGATTGAAGTTCTTAGAAATCCTTTGTTTTCTTTACGTTCTTTTAATACTCTCTCCCACTAATCATTTTTTTTTACTTTTCCATTTATTTTTGCTTATTCATCTTTTAGTTGTTACATCTACAAATAAAGTAACTCCTCCCTCGTTGTCTCTCTTCCCTCATTTCTTTATTATGACTTTTGGTTGGCAATTAGTGGATTATATTAGTTGTTCGTTGATTTTATCACCGGTTAGTTAACAACGGAGTAATATCCTCAATGAGGATATGAAAACAACCCAACGGAGGGGAGTGAAAAGCAGTGTAGCCAATCCCAAAAGAATAGGCATAGTTTGCCAGCCAATCCGCAAGCCTATTTCCTTCTCTATACACATGCGAGTTCTGACAATTCAATCTCTAGAAAGCAAGTTTCGAATCCCCCAAACCAAGGAGTTATGAAACATTTGGATATTAGAATGTTAATGACAATCAGAGAGTCCACTTCTAACTCCATTCTTCTATACCCCAGGTCCCAAGCAAGATGTAAGCCAGAAAACACACCCCATAACTCAGCACACATAGATGTGCACCGACCAATATTATGGACAAAACCACCTAGCCAATTCCCAGTACAATCCCAAAGCACACCTCCTGCTGACGCATACAAAGAAGAAGCTTTGAAGGCACCATCTGTGTTCTGTCTAACCCAATTTGGAAGAGGATTAGACCAGCCAATCAGCTACTCGGACCGAATCTTAGGAGACAACAAAACCTGACCGACTAGATCACGAGATTTAATAATCCAACTAACATAATCAACAACTATCTCATGCGGGTTTATGGGCCAAGAAAATTGAATATCAAATAAACATTTATTGCGCCAAAACCAAAGGAAATAACATCCAGTCCCAAAAATAACCAACCAAGGAAAGCCCTGTATTTGTTGGCTATCCTTCAAATTTTTCGTGAGCTAATCCTACTTGTTGAAGTTGAAGAAATCAGCACTGATAACATTAGGTGAGAAAGACAACCAAAAGGCTTTATCTCTCTCACAGTCCCTGACAACATGAAGATCCGATTCAATATCTCCACAAAAAGGGCAAGCTGCATCTGTTGTTAAATGCCGATAACATCTCTGCTGATTTGTTAAAAGAGAACCCCCTAGCAAGCAACCAAAGAAAGGTTCTAATTCATTGGGGACCATTCCATTTCTAAATGAGATTCCAGAATCCATTGGTGATTGAAGAAGTTGTCATATCGATAAGAGAATAAGCAGAAGCAGTAGAGAAAATGCCATTATCTGAAGCTCCCCAAACTAACCTGTCATGTCCCAATGTAGAATTTGGGGGAAGGATTCCAGCGATATAAAGACACACCGATGCTGGAAGATACTCCTGGAAGCTGTCCCAATTCCAACCACCCTGAGCAGTAGCAAAATACTGCACCGTTTTATTAATCAAAGCTTCAGGAACCATGGTTGTTGTAAGAGCAATGAGGGGACCAGTATTTGGAATTCAAACATCCAACCAAAATTTCACTCTAGTTCCGTTGCCAAGTACCCACTTGACACCAGAGAGGACATGATGCCAAACCGAAGCTATACTTCTCCAAACCATTGAGCTCCTAGTTGAAGTAAGAGTGGCAGGCATAGTAGTGGAGTCAAATTTGTATTTTGCCCGAATAACTTTGACCCATAAAGCTTCAGAATCCGAAAGCAAGCTCCATCCAAGTTTGACAAGCAAAGCATCATTGTTAACACGAATTTTCCTCAAGCCGAGACCGCCCATCTCCTTCGGCTTACAAATGTTTGCCCAACTTACCAAACTTGTTTTTCTATGGTCAGGCTTGGATCCCCATAAAAACACCCGCATGATTTCTTCTAAGTCATCACAAAGTTGACGCGGGAGCTTAACGGTCTGTATGGTGTAAATAGGCAAAGCAGAGATAACCGAATGAGTTAAAGTTACTCTACCTGCTAGAGATAACTGCTTAGCTTGCCATCCTTCTAATCTTTTTTGCACTGTATCAAGAATGTACTGATAATTCCTCCTAGTGCTCCTTTCATGAATAAGAGGAACACCAAGATACTGTCCAAGATTGTCCGTGAGTCGAAAACCCAATTTGTGACTAATGGACTGAGCCAACAAATTGGACATGTTCTTTGAACAATAGCAGCGAGTTTTATCCTTACCTTTTGCCCAGAAACCCCGCAAAAAATTTCCAAAGTCTCTTGAATAATTGCAACCTGATCATCTTTCACTTCCGCAAAAAGAATAAGATCGTCGGCGAAGAAAAGGTGAGATAAGGCAGGTCCTCCCTTACTCAACCGAATTGGTTTCCATCGCCCTTGAGCTACCGCTTGGTCTATAAGATGACCTAATCTCTCCATGCAAAGAACAAAAATATAAGGAGATAAAGGGT
>JAOSBM010000205.1:28603629-28617623 GCA_027568955.1 Erythroxylum tenue | reverse complement strand
TGAGAGGCGTCCTCTTAAGAGGAACAAAACCTTGAGGTCTTGTGTTCGAATCCTGGAGAGGGATTCCCCTGACCAAAAAGAACAATACTGGATTATGGGGTCGCAGGGGCTATGGCTGGGTCTGTTTCCCCTGGACCTGGATTGCGGGGACTTATGGATGGGCCTGTTTCCCCCGGATTCAACAAGTAAACAAATTAAATTAAATTATTAAGAAGTTATAAGAATTTATATTCAACTTCGTAATGACAATAATAAATTGTTCTTGAAACTTTGAGTCGTATTGAATAAATACAAGATCTTGTGTTTTAATCTATTTCCTTTTTTTTTTTGGAATGAAATAACTCCAATATGTTCCAATTTCTTTTACTCGCAATTGCACTCATACATTAGCAAAGAGTTTGAATTGCAAGTCTTTATAATTCTGGAACACTGCTTCTAAATTGCTACTACCATGCAATTGTATAACAATAAAAGTAATCTTATAAATAAAATAAAATGATAATTATTTTTAAACAACTAACAAATGAAGAAATATGTATAGATGAAGTTTTTTTCTTTGATGTATTGCTATAAGCGTTTCAAAATCACCACATACTCCTATATGCATTCATTTATGAGCTTTTTTTTTTTTTTGCATCGTACCATCTTAAACAAGTGTTGTGATGATTAAAAGCATTCCCTTATTAACTTTAGCTTTATTATGAAATATAGTCTAAAATAGACACTTGGATTTAAGAATACCCCAATAACAAATAACTAATAGTAAAGTTATTATCCTGTCCTTTATTAATGACTTTTAAGATAAGGTATGTAGACAAAGATCCATCTTTTCACATTAAACTTAATTGTTTCCTTTACTCTCTCTATAACATCATAAAAATAACTTATTATTAACTACTCATTACTATTAGTTAGAGAAAACTTACTTTCACCAAGGATTCACAAACTTGGATCATAATTTGATATTAAGACTAAGATTTATGATCTTCAAATATAATAATAGAAGCCTTTGACATACTGAAATGTAATTCACTAATAACTTGTAAACATTTTTCTTGACTCCTTCATTTAAATAAAACATTAAAGTGATATGAAATCACTTGTAACATTCATGATATTTTTTCTCATCAAATTCAGAATCCGTTTGCAATTATAAATTAACTTAATTACTTTTTTCTCCTTCTTCACAATTTCATCGGAATGTATTTATATCTCCTACATTTTCAGCATCATGTCCATAGAATATATAATACAAGGAGTCCAATAAAAAGAGTTATACCTACTTTACAACGTCTTCTTATCAGTTTTATAAGCATCACCATTATCAGATGAACTTTACAATAGTTTCATGCCCAACTTTATTTACAACTTCATAAAATATTTCTAAAAAAGTATCAATATTCCTTACAAGGTCAAATACATCAATTGACTTTAAAAAAATCACCTCTTAGTAGAATAAATTGAAAAAAAGTATAACGGGCTCATGCCTTTTATTTTTCCAACCATCATATAAGCCTAAACATCCATAAGTCATTTGATTCTTTATTTTTTGCTCATTTTTTTTATTTCGATAACAAATTTGCTAAAAAGATTACCTCTAGAGTCATCAATTAAAAGAGGTTTAAATCCTAGATCATAAAAGGTAATAACATCCACTATAAGCTGATAATAGTAAGGTCGAACAATATTAAATAAGACATCTGATAATACCACCATCTAGTCATTGGTTTTTTCATATCATGAGCTACTTCTTTTGATTGTAATATACTATAAATTGAAGGTTAAAATCTAGGCATTGTTCGTGAAGAAAAAAAGTCTTTTACTCGTAGTAGTTGGAGCAATCCCTCATTCTTGGGTAGGAATATCAACTTCAGTATTGTCAGTTTCATCCTCACCAATGCAAAATGAACTTTCACTTCCAATTTCGTGTTTCAATCTTTGTCTTCTTTCTTTTTCCTTATAATTCTCTTTAAAGTTTCTATATGTCATTTTACATCATGATTAGCCTTTTTTGTAAAGTTTCACATCACCTTTGATCTTAGTTAAATCCCACCTCTCAAATATTTGTCATATATATGGTTCTTTATACTAGGAACTAATCTTGCATAAGTCCAAGCTAGTTCATCAAATCTTTTTAAAGAGATTAAATTGTCAAGAGTACTTAAGCTTACCTCCATTTATTTGTAAAACATAAAACAACAACTTCATATCAAGACTGAACTTCTTTATACATAACCTTGCAACAAACTTAACGAACAAGTTATATATAAACCGTTTCCATATAAGATTAATTTGCATAGCATATGATATATTTAAGTCTATTTATCTCTACAAAGTTTTGATCATAAGTGACAAATATTAAATTCCATGAAAACTTAGAATTAACTTGTTGAAAAGACCAGCAAAGTAGGAAAAAGTTATTTTAATAAGTTCATAATCCAAAGAGGCACTAACTATTAAGCTCACTTTATAGAATTAAAAGTTTAGAGCATCTAATCCTACTAATGATTAAGCATGGAAAAGTAAACAACTTTTTTTTCTATGTTCTCATTCTTATAGTGAATCTTCAAAGGAAATATAAAATTTAAGCCAACTAAGCATGAAACCCACAACAACTCAATCAAGCAAAGATGAGTATTGTTACTATTTTAAACTTATAATTCGTATTATTCCTCTTGAATTTTGAATCAAAACAAGGTCAACACTAGTTTGATTTAAACAAATTTAGTAAAGCTTGTCCATACTTAGCTTGAAAAATGATGAATCAGGATGATAAAAATAACTAGTTCTTATTGGATGTTTTTAACTCCTTTAAACATAATTGATAACAGATCAAGTGCAAAGAAGAAATTATCAATAACCTCTAAAAAAAAGAAATTATTAGATTCAAACAAAAGCATTATCAAGTATAAACAAGACATTATCAACAGCAACCTCTAAAACAAGAAATTATTAGATTCAAACAAAAACATAATAAAGTACAAACAAAATAAATCAATTCATAATTCTCCTTGGCCAAAGCTTAAGTATTTACACAAGAACAACACTTTGACAATAATGTCACTAAGAAGCATTTTCTCAAATTCGACAACGACATCACTAGAAAGTCCAATTATACAAAACCTATTAAGTTTTTTTTTTTTGGATTACATTAGGTATCCCGGCTTAGCCAGACTAATCCTAAGCCCCTACAACCCCATCCCAAGAGTCTAGAAGATGTAACTCTGGAACCCCAAGATCCCCCAGGTTCCTACGTAGCCTGTATACTTCTGCGCACAAGGAATCTTCACATACTTGATTGTTCAGCTGATGATTGATGATCACTGGCTCCCCCCTGCTCAGCATCAGGTTTCCATCAACCCCTAGGTTCCCTAGTAGCTCCAACTCCCACACTGTCCTGGAAGCGAGGCGTCCGTAATTGATCTGATCAAGGAGCTATGATCAGGGGCTAGAGGATCATCAATAGGAACATGCCTATTTCCCCTCCTTTAGCATGACTCAAACTCAAGACCTCCTATAGAGGAGAGTCTTAAGTGAGGAATCTGATCCAATTGGTCCACCCCTCGTTGTCACAAAACCTATTAAGTTAATTGCATGTAAATGCAACTCAAATTAGGGTCATCTACAAGACAGAACTATCCACATGCACGGTCTACAATGGAACTTGAACACAATCCCTTCTTATATGGGATCTTGTTACATAAAGCTATAACCTAAATGGTATTAGGAACATCAATTCATTTGTGAAACCTCTTCTCATAAACTGAAATGTAAGATTAGACTTTATCACCTTTAATCAGTAAGAATGCACTATAGAAAAAATAACTAAAAGATGTATAAGTGAAACTATGGCTTCAAAGCCATACAAATTAGAGTGTCTCCAACCTTATAATCAACATGTCAACTTTATGAACAACCTGGCAATGAGTAGACGAGTAATGACGTGAGCAAACAATGACATGAGCAAAGTAAGAAGAGAGATCAAGAGGGAACAGATCGTCTGTTCCATAGACCAGTTTTCATCATGTTCCATCAACACAGGATCTCATTTGGACAGAGTTGTGACTAAATTTTACCTCAATCAATAAAATTAAAATTATATATATTTTTTAATTTTAGTCCTTAAACTTTTGAAAATTTATATTTTGATCTCAATACTATCAGGTATCTATTGTACCAATCAATGCTGAACGAAGAAGTTGGTAATAATCGATACCATAACTCGATACAGTAAATAAAATTGAAGTACTATTTTTTGAATTACTCTTTCCCAAACCTTTTATCGTTGGAGTTTAATTCTATACGTAATTCACATTAAAAAATCCAAAATTGCCTGACAAAAGTATGATGTTAAAATTACGCAGCGACTTCTTCCTCTTTTGATGCAAGCTTGTTTTGGATATGTTGAGGAACGTCAAACTTGGCTAATTGCAAGGTGTAAGATGCTCTGCCTTTTGTCATTCCACGGAGTGTACTTACGTACTGGAACATCTCTGCCAGTGGAACAAGTGAATCTACCACCTTTAACAATTAGCTTAATGGTTAATTTAGATCGCCTTCTTTGGTATCAAGAACAGGAAGATGGCTAGCAGAAAAAGAAACAATACAATCGGTTCAACATAAACATACCTTGAGACCACCGGTCTTGTCACCAAAACTGTTAATTTGACCTCTCCTTGAGTTGAGATCACCAATAACATCTCCCAAATGATCTTCGGGAGTGACAACTTCAACTTTCATAATAGGTTCTAGCATTCTCGGGCCAGCTTTCCTCATCCCCTCACGGTAAGCTCCTCTGGCTGCCAACTGGAAAGCCAAGACACTTGAATCAACTTCGTGGTAAGAACCATCTACAAGTACAGCGCGCACGTCAACAAGAGGAAAGCCTGCTAGCACCCCATTACTCATGCATTCCTCCAATCCTTTCATCACACCAGGAATATATTCTTTTGGCACAGCACCTCCCTTGATTTCACTTTTGAACTCGTATGCACTGCCTGGCTCCATGGGCTCAAATTTTACTGTGATATCAGCAAACTGTCCTTGTCCACCAGACTGTTTCTTGTGCACATACTTCACTTCTGATAGTTTGGAGATGCTTTCACGGTAGTTTACTTGAGGTGCACCAACATTAGCTTCAACCTGTTAGAAAGAAGAAAGTAAACTTTGATGAAAAATAAACTGACATTTCACAGCTTATTCATTTTTGTTTGAAAACCTTAGAAAAATAAAAACCCAATCTTTTATGAAAAAGGTTAGAAGTGTGAGTTCACTCTGCATTAAACTCCTGACGGATAAAAAGTTATCTATACACGTCTAAGGACAATTAAGATCAGTTATCGTGTCAATCATAATAAAATATGGATCTACAAAAGTTAAGATTGAAACATTTGGATGCTTGAGTTTGGCACAAGCGGTAGTGCATGGAATAGGTTGCTGGCTTGTTTGGAAAGTAATTGCTAGCAAATGACGGTATCATAAACCGATCCACCAAGGGACAGTTAATAGTAAATGATAAAACAAGACGCATGAGGGTCAGATATAAACGTTAAATTCTCTTTTGAGGCGATCAACAATGATCTCAAGATGCAATTCTCCCATTCCTTCAATCACAGTCTGGTTAATTTCTTCATCTCTTGAGAAGTGGAAAGAAGGGTCCTCCTGTGCAAGCTTAATCAATCCGGTAGCCATTTTGTCAACATCAGCTTTAGTCTTGGGTTCTATTGCAACCTTAATAACGGGATCAGGGAAATCCATCCGTTCAAGAACAATAGGATTTTCAGCATCGCAGAGTGTTTCGCCTGTTATAGTATCTTTTAGGCCTGCAATGGCAATAATATCACCTGCCAAGGCTGCCTTAACATTCTCCCTACTCTTAGCATGCATTTCTAGAAGTCTTCCTATTCTCTCCCTTTTCCCTTTGTTTGCATTCATCACATAAGATCCTGCAGTTAGCTTGCCTGCGTACACTCTAACAAATGTAAGTGATCCAACAAATGGATCAGTCATAATCTTGAAAGCCAGTCCAGCAAATGGTTCATCATCGCTTGCAGCCCTTTCAATTGTCTCCTTAGGATTTTCAGGATCAGTTCCCGACATTGATGGTAAGTCAAGAGGTGAAGGGAGGTAATCGACAACAGCATCAAGCAATGGCTGAACACCCTTATTTTTAAAAGCAGAACCACACAGAACTGGAACAAAGCTGCCGGAAATGGTTCCTTTCCTAATTAGGTTCTTAATGGTCTCTTCATCAGGCTCAACTCCTTCAAGATACTGCTCCATGGCATCATCATCCAATTCAACTATGGTCTCTATCAGCTGAGACCAGTACTCCTGAGATAACTCCTTGAGATCAGCTGGAATGTCATCAAATACAAACTTTGCACCCAACTCTTCTCCTGACCAAATTATAGCTTTCATCTTCACAAGATCAATAACACCTTGAAAATTATCTTCAGCACCAACTGGAATCTGAATAACAAGTGGTTTAGCACCCAAGTTGGTCACTATCATGTCTCGTGTTTGGAAAAAGTTTGCACCCAGGCGATCCATCTTGTTAACAAAGCAAATTCTGGGCACCCCATATTTATCAGCTTGCCTCCACACAGTTTCAGACTGTGGTTCCACCCCGGCAACACTGTCAAACAAACAGATAGCACCATCCAGCACCCTGAGAGCCCGCTCCACTTCAAGAGTGAAATCAACATGTCCAGGAGTGTCAATGATGTTGATGCGGTGATTGTTCCAAAATGTAGTAGTCGCAGCAGATGTGATTGTGATCCCTCTTTCCTGCTCCTGTTCCATCCAGTCCATCGTCGCTGTTCCGTCATGCACCTCTCCTATTTTATAATTTCTTCCTGTATAGTACAAAACTCGTTCAGTTGTAGTAGTCTTTCCTGCATCTATGTGTGCCATAATCCCAATGTTGCGGTAGTCCTTCAATAGCACAGCACGCTTTGCCTCTGGTAAAAGAATGAAAGTGAACATGTTAAATGAAAAACCGTGAACTAGAACAAGTAACGTGACATGCTTATGAAGGAACAAACATCAAACAATAAATTGGCACTTATCAATGTTTCCCGTAAGTAAGTTTGCAGATAAATAATGTAGTAAAGTTTCTCGGTTGACGGCCAACAGCAAGGTCTTGCTCCAATTATATAAAATATATTTTGGAATGGAATGAAATGCCTTCCTTATAGAACAAGTAGTGTAAAGACATGGAGCAGAAACATGTTCACTGCGTCATTAATTCCGATCATAGAAGAATTACAGTCATGTTGGAATACCAGAAAATGTTGTCAAAGCTGCTTAGTGACTGAGTTTACACACCTTCAATTACTGCACAGCGTATAAAAGGAATCGAAACTATTTTCACCAAAAAATAAAATATTAAAATTCCTAGTGTTTAAGACTTTAAGTAAACCAAAAACCACAAGGATGATCAATAATAGCCTCTGTTGTAGATAGCTCAGAGTTTCAGACAAGTCCATACGTGTCTTGCAGCAAAGTCAAGATTAGTAGTCTGTTAGTTAATTGACAGTTAGAAGTGAGTGTTATAAATACTGTAGTACATACTGATTTGTAAGTACATTGTTTTCAAAGTAATAGTCAATAATATCTGAGGAAATCTCAACGAGTTGTTGAGTTCTTGAAATACTCTGTTTGTCTCTGTTTTAAGTTTTTCTCTCGCACTAAAATCTTTTCTCTATTCTACGCTAGTTATCTTTGAATTTCTTTGTGTTTGATTGATTGGTGACAACAAAGTGGTATCAGAGCTAGATTCTTAAGGGATCTGTGGAGGTGTAGGTGAGTAACTTGGCTCGGAAAGTAACTCTTTCTTGGACGAAGTCGGACGGTGAGTGTAGAACACTCGGAGATGGCTGAAAGCTCAACGCTTAGTCTACAACCGACGATATTCAACGGAGAGGGGTATCAAATGTGGGCGATCAAGATGGAGGCTTACCTGCAAGGCCAGGACCTGTGGGAACCAATCGACGAGGATTACGCGGTTGAGATTCCAAATGATGCTCCGATCGCCCAGCTACGGTGGCTCAGGGAAAGAGTGACAAAGAAGGCCCGAGCCAAATCTTGCCTATACCAGTCGGTTTCACCCTCGATCTTTACTAGAATTATGGGGCTTGCTTCGGCAAAAGAAATCTGGGATTTCTTGAAGCAAGAGTACGAGGGTGATGAGAAAGTAAAGAATATGAAGGTCTTGAATCTGTTGAGGGAGTTCGACAGAATTCAAATGAAAGAAGATGAATTGATTCAGAATTATAGCGATCGTCTGATTCAGTTAGCAGATCAGATCAGGCTCTTAGGAGCCGAGTTTAAAGATCAACGAATAGTTCAGAAGCTGCTTGTGTCGGCTCCTGAAAAATACGAAGCAACAATTGTTTCGTTAGAAAATACGAAGGATATCGGTCAAATAAAGCTTGCTGAAGTGGTGAATGCCATGCAAGCTCAAGAACAGAGATTCTTGATGAGGAAAACCGAAGCTACAGAGGGTGCGTACAGAGTCTTTGCAAAAACAGAGGCTCAAGAAAAATCGAAGAAGAAAAAGAAGAAGGGAGGTTCGAATTCAAGAACCTCTCAATCTCGCCAGAAGCACGGGAATAAGCACACAGGAGGAGATAAAGCTAACAACTACAACCCTTGCCCACATTGCGGCAAATCTAATCATCTCGCCGTCAGATGCTGGAAACGGCCCGATGTGGAATGCCGAAGGTGTCATCAGAAAGGGCACATGGAGGCTATTTGTAAGAAGGAACCACCGAAGGAGGCGGCCAATATGCAAATGACTGAAGAGGAGGAAGAACAATTATTTGTGGCAATTGGAGACCAGATTAAGAACTATCCGTCTGAGTGGCTGATTGACAGTGGTTGCACCAGCCACATGTCTCCGGATCCAAGATTATTCAAGACTCTAAATACAGAAGTGAGAGCTCGGGTAAAGCTTGGAAATGGGGACTGTATTCGAGTGGAAGGGAAAGGTGAAGTGGTGTTAGCAACCAAGAAGGGAATAAAGATCATCTCTGATGTGTTAACGTTCCTAAAATTCAGCATAATCTCCTGAGTGTAGCACAATTAATCGAGAAAGGTATGACCGTGCACTTTGAATCGAATTCATGTAAAGTTTTCGATAACAATGGACAGGAAATTCTATGCACCCGGATGAGAAACAAAAGTTTCTCAATGAAGCCTGAGGAACTGCATCAAGAAGCGCTAGTGGGAGACTCAACAGAACCGGATCTCTGGCATCGGAGACTTGGGCATTATCATGTGAAGGGACTGGAGATGATGAGAAGGAAGGAGATGGTCGAAGGCCTACCATCAGCTCCGTATGAGAGTATGCCATGTAAAGTCTGCATGATGGGGAAGCAGACTCGGGCACCGTTTCAGAAGTCGAAATGGAGAGCTAAGGAGAAGCTAGAACTCTTACACATGGATATTTGCGGTCCCATGCCGGTGTCTTCGCTGAGAGGAAGTAGATACTTTCTGCTGATCATCGACGACTACTCCAGATATGCCTGGATATACTGTCTCAAAAGCAAGAGAGAAGTAGCCAAGGTGTTTAAGGAGTTCAAAGTATATGTAGAAAATCAGACGAACCAGAACATCAAGTCGGTGAGGACGGATAACGGTTCAGAATTTCTATCTAACGAGTTTAATGAAATTTGTAATTCAGCAGGAATACGTCATCAGCTTACCACGCCCTACACTCCACAGCAGAATGGCGTAGTGGAGAGGAGGAATCGGACTGTGGTGGAAATGACGAGGTGCATGCTGGAGGAGAAGCACCTACCGAAGGAGTTCTGGGCGGAGGCGGCGACCACCGCCTGTTTTCTGCTGAACAGAGTGTACTGCAGAACACTCGGCGATAAAACTCCACACGAGCTTTGGCATGGATACAAACCCAAGATGAGTAATTTGAAGGTGTTCGGTTCGGTGAGTAGCATACTCATACCTCAAGCCAAAAGGAAGAAATTGGACATGAAATCGGAGTTGGCGATCTTTGTCGGATACTCAGAAGTATGCAAAGGATATCGAATGTATCTACCTGACCAGAAGAAAGTCAAGGTCAGTAGAGATGTTCGGTTCTACGAAGAAGAGTGTTGGAGCTGGCCCAAAGACGAGAAGTCAGACAAAGATAGAAGCCCAAACATTAGTTGGCCCCTATATACTCCGGAAACAGTAAATGATCCGGAACAGTATAACGAAGAGAGGGAACCAGAACCGAGAGAGGATGAGGAACAGGATCAACCACACGATCCAGATCGGTGGATCTCTGAAGACGAACACTATCCAGAAGAAGATAGTGGAGATGATTTCGATCTTGTGCCGGTAAGAGGAATGAGAAGTTTAGCAGAAATATACGAGAGAAGCAATGAAGCGGTTCTGGAGCCGACCCGAATCCAAGAGGCGTTGATGAATCCAAAATGGGTGAAAGCCATGGAGGAGGAAATGGCGATGATTGAAAAGAATCAAACTTGGAGACTGGTAGACAAACCATCGAACAAGAGAGCTATCGGATTGAAGTGGGTGTTTAAGACGAAACTAAACCCAGATGGGTCGGTAAACAAATTGAAGGCGAGGCTTGTAGTGAAGGGGTATGCGCAAATTGAAGGGATTGATTTCGGGGAGACGTTTGCCCCAGTAGCCCGAATTGAAACGATTCGGTTATTGTTGGCGCTAGCAGCAGAAAAGGGGTGGAAAGTGCATCAGATGGATGTTAAATCCGCCTTCCTCAACGGCGTCCTACAAGAAGAGATATATGTCCAGCAACCGGAGGGCTTCGTGGTTAGAGGAAAGGAGGAGATGGTCTACAAGTTGAACAAGGCCCTTTACGGGTTGAAGCAAGCTCCTCGGTGCTGGTATGCGAGGATTGATGAATTTCTTCTGGGGATTCAATTTAATAGAAGTTGCAGTGAGCCAACACTGTACGTTCGGACGGAAGAAGGAGAGGTAATTGTGATTGCAATTTATGTAGACGATTTACTGATTACTGGTAGTTCTGTGAAGCAAATAGATCATCTAAAGACGCAGTTCAGTGAAACGTTTGAGATGACAGATCTCGGTGAAATGAAATATTTTTTGGGCATGGAGGTATGTCAAAGTGAAGGAAGGATTGCTATTTGTCAGAAGAAATACATCCGAGATGTGTTGAAGAAGTTCAAGATGGATCAGTGTAAAGCAGTATCGACTCCAATCTGTCCAAAAGAGAAATTTGTAAAGAAGGAAGAAAATGATGAGGTGGATAAAAAGATTTTTAGAAGCATGATTGGATGTCTTATGTACATCACAGCTACAAGGCCGGATGTGTTGTATTCGGTGAGTTTACTTTCCAGATTCTTAAGTGATCCAGGGAAACAACATGTGATTGCTGTAAAAAGAATACTGAGGTATTTGAAGGGGACATCCGACTATGGTTTGCTGTATGAGAAGTTTGGTAGATGTGAATTGATGTGTTATGTTGATAGTGATTGGGGTGGAGCGACTGAGGATATGAAAAGCACTACTGGGTATTGTTTAACATTAGACTCAGCATGTTTTTCATGGACCTCAAAGAAACAAGAGTTAGTGGCGCTCTCAACAGCAGAAGCAGAGCTAGTGGCAGCGACAGCAGCTGCTAAACAGGTAATTTGGGTGAGAAAGTTATTGGCAGATTTGCAAGTTCAACTAGAAGGAGCTACAGTGGTTAATATTGATAATCAAGCTGCGATCTCGATCTCACTCAATTCAGTGTTCCACGGTAAGACCAAGCATTTTAAACTTAGATACTATTATCTAAGGGATATCCAGCAGGAAGGGGAATTGAAACTTCAGTATATTAAAACGGATGATCAAGTAGCAGATTTGTTCACAAAAGGATTTAATGTCTCGCGATTTGAGCAGTTGAGAGAAATGGTTGGGATTCAGAAGCTGAAACTCTGATCTAAGGAGGAGTCTGTTGTAGATAGCTCAGAGTTTCAGACAAGTCCATACGTGTCTTGCAGCAAAGTCAAGATTAGTAGTCTGTTAGTTAATTGACAGTTAGAAGTGAGTGTTATAAATACTGTAGTACATACTGATTTGTAAGTACATTGTTTTCAAAGTAATAGTCAATAATATCTGAGGAAATCTCAACGAGTTGTTGAGTTCTTGAAATACTCTGTTTGTCTCTGTTTTAAGTTTTTCTCTCGCACTAAAATCTTTTCTCTATTCTACGCTAGTTATCTTTGAATTTCTTTGTGTTTGATTGATTGGTGACAACAGCCTCAGAGACATACAGGAAAAAAGTCAGGGAATGAGAAGGACCACTCAGAGTTGCATTATACACAGATAACAAACTAGCATCCACGATTGGGTTCTTTACTAAACATCCAACATACAAATACCAATACAATTTGGCAGAACAAAATCACTCCTTTTCAAACAAAGATGGAACTAAACAGAGTTCAAGATTGAGCTTGCGTGTGCATGTAAGAGGGAAAGAAAGGGAGAAACCATCGGCCGCCATGGAAAAGACAGAGAGGTTTCTTCTGCTCTGCTGTCTTTGGCGTGAAACGGGCAACTTGAAAAAGTGTGAACCAACACGACGGCTCCCAAAGGCATGAGAAATTGGAGAAGCACGAGGAGGGAGACAGAGAAAGCGAATTCGGTTAGAGACAAAGTTAGTTCCCTTTTGAGAACCATTGAAGCTGCAGAGTGGTGACGACGCAGGCTGTGTCAATCTCAGAATCTCTGCTGCCATTTTGTATGAGAAGTTTTAAGCTTTCATGCACAGTTGTCCCTCTGCGTTCCTTCCCAGAGTTATAGTTTCGTTGGAGTAAGCTTCCTCGGCTTAAAGCCATCCACTTGGGCAGTTCAAGAATTGAGACGTCTAAAGTCTAAACACATATAGATCTCTGGAAACATCCCCACCATAACGTTGATTATATAATACACGGATGATTTTTAGTAAAATAATTAAATGTCTGGACCTCATGTCTCCGTTGAGTTAAAATAAGTGAAACGATGTACCATGTTTACTTGCTGCTTCCTTAAAATGTGCTTCTTCTATTCAAACTTAAAACATATAAAGAAAAAATGAAAAATGAAAGAAAATCAGGAAATACAAATTATGCGGTGATTTTCGGCCTTTGGATAAACAGTAGGCTGCCACATCGAGACGTGATCCTTAAAACTCATTCCAAGGTTTTAAAATTCAGACTGGACGTTAAATTGGAAGCTTTATTAGTTACCAGTTTGACCGGTTCGACCACCGGTCGAATCGGTATGACGTCATAATTACGCAATAATTATATTTAATTATATATAATATTAATATTATTTAAAAAATAAAATATACCAAATATTATAAAAAAATTAAAAAAAATTAAAAAAATTTATTGAACCAGTGGTCGAATCAGTTCGATCGGACTAGTTCGGCCGGTCAATTGATCGGTTTTCACCGGTTCCCACTGGTTCAATTAGGGGCCAGTTTTTGGGGACGACCCGGACCGAATAGCCTACCGGTCACCGGTCGAACTGGCCGGTCTGATCCGGGTTTCAAAACATTGACTCATTCTATAGATCTTCGAGGCCTTCATTCTCTTGGGCGTATCTTTAATGTGACTCGAGATTCGTAATAAATGGAAACAATGCTATAAATACTGTATTGATATTGGTACTACATGTAGTTATGACATGTATTATATCAGTATCGATTAATACCAAATATACTTATTTATTAGAATTCGGGATCAATTTTTGTGTGTGGTTCAGCCTGATTCTGTTGAGGCTGGATGTCGCTGTTTGGATCCATCGCCTTCGTATGCTTGAACTCGGGAATACCTGCAAAACAACAAGGTACGTCGGGGGTTGATTGCCGACAGGCCCCTCCGACGCTCAAGTTAGGCTTTCTGGTGAAGGTGATGGGTAGCTAAAAGCAGAGACAATAACAGCGTATGAGTCTCGTACCTCTATTATGGCGAAACAATACCTTATATAAGGGACGATTGCTAGGTTTAGGG
>JAOSBM010000205.1:28538227-28550965 GCA_027568955.1 Erythroxylum tenue | reverse complement strand
AATGAATGTTTATTAATAATTGCAATTTTATGTCAAGGATCCATAATAGCATGGTAACATCGGTGACCGAAACCAAGATATTTTCTCATTTAATTATTGTTTCGATTTGTGATTTTTTCTTTTATTTTTATTTCCGTGACAAAACCCCCCTTTCTATTTTTGTCTGAACTAGCTAACCCTTACCGTTAGAGATTCCTCGTGGGAACGATATCCGCTTGCCGCTACTACATTAATTTGTTTTAACGGGAGTGAAAATATTTTATATTTGGTTGCAGGCGACAGCATCACCATTCATACATTTCTCAAGGTTAATAAGCATCTGATATTTGTTTCAACTCAGATATCACCCATACTAGCAATCTTAACAGAACTTTGATTTATCATCTTTACACTCCTAAATTCTTTGCTCTTATAGTTTAAGAAGTACTTCACTTTTGGAACATAATGATATGAAGCTCCTGTGTCAATTAGCCACCCAAAACCTAAATCACTAACATGGAAGCATTTACTTATTGCACAAGTTAGGGACATATCATCATCCGTGCTTAAAGTTATTATAGTTGTATCCTTATCATTTCCATCACTCTAATGATCTTGATTTTTTATCCTCTTCCACTTATAATAGAAGCTTTTACTATGTCCTAGTTTGCCGCAATAGTGGCATGTCTTCATGTCTTTATCACCTCTAGACTTCGATTAGTTTTTAGACCTGCCACGCCCTTTGGGAATCCTTCTCTTGCTCCTTCCCCTACTTTCTGCCATGAAAACCTGCACGTTGTCAACTCCCGTCTCTTTTTTCTGGTTTCTTTATTAAACATACTATCTTTAATTACAACCAAAGAAAGCATACCTTTAAGAGTTGAATTGCGTATCGTCACCATTTATATCTCCCAGCTATTCGGTAGTGAACTCAATAAGAATAAAGCCTTAAGCTTGTCATCAAGAATGATCTCCATTGTAGTGAGCTTATTAATTATATCATGGAAATCACTCAGATGCTCTGACATAGATTTCCCAGCTTTTATCTTCAAGTTTACAGGTCTTTCAATCAGAGAGGCCTCATTATGAGTAGTATTCCTTTCATAAAGTCCTTCTAACTTTTTCATGTCTCAAAAGGATCTATTTCTTTAGACACATAGTTGAATATATCGATATCAATCAATTGTCTAATTGTCTCGAGAGTGTTGCGCTTCATCTTCTTTCCATTTTCTATCTAACATCTTCTTAGTTTTTTAAGGAATATCATCCTTCACACCTTTGTACATATCAATAAGATCAAAGAGATCCTTATAGTATAGAAGGTCTCCATAATAAGCCTCCAAATAAAGTAATTTGTTGATGTCAATTTGACCATAGAGTTATTTTCACCTTCCATCATGATGGCTTTGATACCGCTTGTTGGGAGACAATAACACAACTCTCTAAAAGATCAACCAAAAATCAACAACAAAACACTCTTCAAATTTAGCTAACAAATCAATATAAGAATAAGAAACTTAATAACGAATCAAAAACTAAGATTTACATGAAAAACCCTTTAATGTAGAAGGAAAAATCATGGGTTATATCAACAAAGTGAATCCACTCAATTTAAATAAGGATTTACAAAGTTTAGTATCTCACCCCACAACTACAGGTTGTCTCACCAAGCTTCAAGATTTAAACCAAAGTTGATGTAACAATCAATAAACTCTCAAACCAATACTATACTACTTTCTCTCTCTCTCTCTCTCTCTCTCTCTCTCTCTTTGTGTTTTTCCTCACTTTTGGACATTTTGCCACACTCTTATGCAAAAACTACGTATTTTTCTCTTTTATATCATGAAATAACTCTTTTTTGCACCATACACGGTCATGTAAGTGACCAAGTCTTCTCCAAAATCACTTTAGTCACAAATGTATATGATTATATTGAGCATCGCTTTAGTCACAGATGTACAAACAAGCTATATAGTTGTCACACATGGCTATGTATATTATAAACACGAGCATGTACACGACTGTGTGTGTCTGTTTTCTCTTGTTCTTTTTCACACGGTTCTAGAGACCTAGACAGTTGATCCACAAGGTCATGTAATTAGAGGACAGGAGTGTGTTCACCCTACACGGGTATGTCTTCCTAGAAAAGGTTGTTCCAACTAGTTTCTATCTTGACTTCACTTATTCGTCATTCTCACGAACCATAAAGGCATCTACGATCACCGTAAAATCTCAAAATAGGTGTAGACACTAAAAAATGAGATCATTTTATATAGCATATTTCATTAACCTAAAGTTTTAGACAAACTTTACATGCACACACACACACACACACACACACATGTATATAAGAAAAATGTGTTAGAACTAAAATATTCATGCTAGTTAGGATTGTTATAATCAATGATCATAGGTTTAGTTTAAAAAAATAAAATAAAATCAAAATTAAAAAGTTAATTATTACAATATTCATTATTTAGAGATACAATTTGAATTCCTCTTTTGAAACATATTTATTTGCTTATAAGTCATATATTTTCACAAAATTACTATCTTTTATTTAAAATATTTTACAATTTTAAAGTATTTTTAAATTTTTTTATCTTACATAACATTTTTTAGTTATAAAGTGTATTTTTTATTTTCTTAATATTGTCTTTGTATATTAAATTTTAGTTGTAAAACATCTTAATTTTTTAATTGATAATAATGACAATTATGTGTTGGTTTATGCCCTTCAGATAATCGATTGGTTATAGTTTAGTGACAAAATAATTTAAATGCATTCTGTTATCTTATACATATTTAGATGTATATGATAAAATACAGGGGATAATCATATAATGACAATTATAATTCATCGATTGGGTACTTATACTATATACTAACGACTTGGTTTATGCCCTTTAGCTAATAGGTTGATTGTAGTTTAGTGACAAAATAATTTAAAGGCATTCTTTATCTTATATATATTTAAATGTTTATGATATATTCATACTGCATTTATGTATTATCCCTAAATTGTTCATAATCATTATTCTATTAAGACTAGACGTTAATAGAACATAAAAATACTAGCACACGTCATGTTTTTTCTTATGAAGGAAGTAATAGATCTCATAGGTTAAATTATGGAGATACTTAAACAAACATGTAGGTGTCTGTTAAAGTGCAATTTCACTTAACTGACCCCATATGATAAATTTATTTGGAACATTACTTATATGTCTATGGAAATTCTCATTGTGATTATTGTATAATTGATCCTTCGACTTGAGATCTCTAAAGTTATCTTGTATAAGGATTGTTATGTTTTAATGCTACTTATAACCTATTCTAATCATGGATAACTCATTCAGTATTCATTGGATTTAACATGAACAATATGGATACAATTGAGTGATTAAGATAAGATTCATCACCCTAAAGTAATTAGGGAGTATTTTATGTTGTTCTCGATTAGTATTGAATCAAGAAATCCTTAGGCAAAGTGGAATAATTCTTTGTAAATAGTCTACAAATGTTATTAAATGAATCAATAGCTAGATGTCAATCTTGATCTATGTTTATAAATTGTTTAATTAGGGAATTAAAGATAAATTAAAGGAATTTAATTTATCAATTTGACCAGAAGTTTTACATTTGCCTCATCAGTTTATAAAATGGATTACGACATGTATTCAATCTCCAGCATTCAGTGTACTTGTAAATGGTATTCCTTCTAAGTGTTTTAAAACAACTACGAGAATTAGACAAAGGGACCCTTTATCCCCTTATTTGTTTACCCTTGCTATGGAAGGTCTATCAAGGCTTTTAAACAAACTCATAAGCTATAATGATGGTTTCAAGTTTCATCATAGATGTTAAGAGGTAAATCTTACTCACCTTATACATGCGGATGATTTGATCTTATTGTGTGGAGCTAACTCTTATTCAATCACAATGTTGATACATATACTAGAATTGTTTACATAATGGTCAGGCCTGAAACTAAATCCGACTAAATGTCATATATACCTCTCAACAGATGTGAGGAACTCTTCTGACATCAAAGGTATTACGGGTCTAAGTATCCATTTCTTACCCTTATTTGGGCATTCCTATTACAACCTCTAAGCCAAAGTTTGCAGACTACTTACCTATTATTGAAAGGATAAGATCCAACGTGTTGGCATGGCAAAACAGATTTTTATCCTTTACTGCCAGATTTACTTTAATCATTTCAATTCTCAACAGTATGCATATGCAATGGATTGCTTGTATTACTCTTCCTAAGAAGGTCATTAAGGAAATGGACAAAATTATGAAATCCTTCCTTTGCTCCAGTAAACTTGATGACTCTAGTAAAACAAGGATCAAATGGTCTGAAGCAACAATCCCTAAGAAGTTTAGGGGACTAAGTATCATCTCCATTTATGAAATGCAATATGTCTTAATGTGCAAGAATCTATGGAGAGTAATAACTGATAAGAAAACTCTTTGGAATAAATGGTTACATGAATTCTATCTGAAGCACACAAACATTTGGATAACTGATTTTTCAAAGGAGGACTATTGGATACTTTGACAAATGATGAAGCTTGGAAATATCATTTATCCTTGTATCAAACATAAAATTGTGAATGGTGAGAGGACATCGACTTGATTTGATAATTGGCTTGATATTAGTCCTTTGGTGCAATCAGCAGAATTTCAACACCTCAGAAATAGAGTGCCATTACAGCTCAAAGTTTCCTCACTGATTGGGGAAGGGAACTAGCATGGTAACTTCAGGGGATTCCAACCCCTAGCTGAACATTTTCCTTCATTGGAGATAGTTCAAAGTGAAGACACAATATCATGGGTTCTAAATTCAAATGGTCAGTACTTAAATCATACTTGTCATAATTTTTTTACCAATAATACTATGGAAGTTCCTTGGTTCAATCTTATATGAAAACAAACTAAATGCCCCAAGGCATCTTTTATTTCTTGTCTTGTGTTTAAGAATAGACTTAGAACCTAAAATCTATGGCATAGAAGTGAATATGTATTATGTTTGCTATGCAACAGAGATGTTGAGGATAGAGCGCATTTGTTCTTTCAATGAAGCTTCTCTAAAGCTATTTGGAGTAGTATGCTACACATGTTACCTAACAATAAAAGTGGCTACAGATGGGAATTCTAGGCAAGGCTATGCAAACTCCATGTTGTATAAAAGGGTTTTCATCATCACCATTTACAACATTTGGATAGAGAGAAATAGCAGAAGATTCACTGACATGAAACAAGAGAAATCTCGGCTGGCTAGTAGAATAGCTAACCAAATTAGAGCTTGACTGGTGGCACACAATTCACAGTACAATCTTTCTATGGAGATGAAATGTATATGGAACCTGTAGTTGATTTTGTTTTTATTGTTTGATGTACTACCATAACTTATCTTTTTTTAACCTGTTGTAAATATGAAGTTGGCATTATGCCTTGAACTCATTGTAATGTTGTATTAGTTTCAACTATAGTAAAATCATATTCATTTTTCAAAAAAGAAAGAGGACTTTAATTTATCTAATTCTAAATGTTATTTAAGGTTGCATCCATTTCCAACATATTTGGGAACCTAACGGGTCTTACTTAAAGAAAGCATTAAAGAGAACAAAGATATGTTAATTAAGTTGCACTTGATTGTAAAGTTTGAGAAACTTTATGATTAAATATGAAATATTTAATAAATAAGGATCAATACGAGATATTGGATCTAATTTGAGCATAATTGGTATTTAACTATAATTATTTATAATTCTAATTAAATTTTAATTGAAATTAGAATTTAATTTTAGTTAAATTACTAAAATGTCCAAAACCTATTATAAATAAGCTTAAGCTCTAATGAAGCACTCCTTGCTTAACCCTCTCTGTAAGAGTTACAGAGTTCTCTCAACCTATTCTGTGGATACCGTTAGAGGCCAGACATTTGTGTAGCTAAGGTAGTTGGATTGATTTCAAAACGGTTCGAGAGATACGATAAGATTATAATCAAGCTTCGGAAAATTAAGATTCATACTTTATTATGATTTAATTGTTAATCATTTATAGACTTAAAGTGATTTTAGTTTTTAGGAAATCAAAATACAAAAAAGTTTTGTAATTATTCCATTGTGGTTGGGATTGGATAGAGAAATAATTATGAAATTTTTTTGTATTTTCATTTCTTGAAAACTAAGATCACTTTAATTCTATAAAATAATTAAAAATTAAATAATAATAAAGCATGAATCTTAATTCGTAACTTGTTCCAAAGCTTGATCATAATCTTGTCGTATCCCTCAAATCGTTTCTGAAATTGGTCCATCTTAACCACTATAGCCACACAAGTGTTCGACCTCTAACAGTATCCACAGGATAAGTTCAGAGAACTTCGTAACTCTTACAAAGATGGTTAAGCAAGAAGTGCTAGCTTCATTAAAGCTTAAGACTATTTATAATAGGTTTTGGACATTTTAGGATTTTAATTAAAATTAAATTCTAATTTCAATTAAAATTTAATTAGAATTACAAATAATTATAGTTAAATACCAATTATGCACAAATAAGATCCAATATCTCATATTGATCTTTATTTATTAAGTATATCATATTTATTCATAAAGTTTCTCAATTGTCAAGGTTAAATGGACTGATCTTTGCCTTTTTAAGAAGAAGGTGGATTAAACATCTCATCTATTAAGACAACAAATTAGGCCTTAATTATCAAATGATTCTGGTGGATCTTGCTTGATAAAAGTTTATTATAGATTACATGGCTACACTCATACTTCCTCCAAGGTAGATGCATCTGGAAAATAAACAAAAGCACCTCAAATTCACATTTCTTGAATCAATTACTCACCTTGAGAGATATGGTTCAAGTTGATGTCATAAGCAGAGTTGGAAATGGTAGAATCATTTTATTATGGTATGATAACCGGTCAGGCATGGATCACTCATCACAACTAGGAGCACATCTCCACCCTCTTCTCTTAATGCTCGGATGAACTCAATTATCTATAATAACTCTTGGCAACTCATACATGAACCAAGGAATCTACAACCTATATACGTTCCAAATCCAAATTCTTCAGAAATCTTTTATTGGAAAGGCTATACAATCAACACACTCACTAACAAAGCAACTAAAGACCTACTAAGAGAAGAAACCTCGTAACTGACTAACATAGAATCGTTTGGAGCAAAGCACTAACTCCCCGACTCTCTTTCATACTTTAGCTAGCAATTCAGAACAAACTCATGACTACTAATCAATTACCATATTTGCACATTGATCAACATCGTCCTATGTGTTAGGTTCAAGTTGAAACAAGGGGTCACCTTTTCTTTACATACTCCTTTAACAACATTATATGGCAGAATATTCAGAGAAAGTGTCTATGGACTGATCAGAGGCAATCTCTCACTAATATTGTCCAAACATTCTCAGCATAATCTGCTTTCCCACAACATGATCCATTCAGATATATTCTAGCATTGGGACTCTGTATATATACACTATAGAGGGAAAGAAACTACAAATGTTTTGCAAACCAAAGTTCAACACTGGAGACCATACAATCAGATAGATCCGTGAGTTGATATTTATGAAGAATCTGCACTTGCAATGTGACGCTCCTAAAAATCTTAAATCGCAATTAACCAAATAGTTCACAAAACATATCATTAATCATCAAAGTCCTTATTAGTTCCAAAAGAGAAGATTTTTTTGTCAAATACAAAAATATTCAATAAAACACAACTACCCAAACTATCACATTCAAAAATATAGACATTCCAACAACTTTACTAATAGCCTGTCACTAACTACCAAACTATGAAATAAATGGTGAGCTAGGGCCGAACCATAGAGAGCTAGGATGCAAATGCTATTTCAAATGTTGTAACAAAAGAAAACAAAACACCCTAAAATGATGAAGATGAGACAGGTAATATGCAATGGACGTAACCAAAAAGACAAGCACAAAGCAATTTTAGAAAAGTCTAATAACAATGGTAAGGAAGTGGGCCGGAGATATCTTTGAGATTCGGGATGTTCATTGATCCTTGAATATAAATAAAAGGTACTCTCATCATGGTGTTAGCCTATAGACTCGATTAAGCTCTCGAACCCTTAATTTCTCTAAAATAGGCAAAACTAATATGCTCTAAAAATGCCCCCGATCTCAACTATAAACTAGAATAGGCTCTCTAAGTTCAAAAGCGAAGATACATTAGGTACTAAGAAGCAACTAACTTAGGCCACCTACTCATAAGCTCGGAAGGATTAACCTAAGGTATAGGATCCTAGATTAGTTGATTAAGTATATTGACAAATTCAACTAACCTATTGCTACTTCCGGGAATCACTATAGACTATTACATATCACAAGCTCAACCCTAGCCTTGAAATTAGAAAATTACCTAAAGGGTGATCAAGCCTATAAGCAATTTCTAATTCATGACATTTATCCTAAATCTCAAACCAATCTAAACCTACGAGTACCAATTCAAGACAAGTCCAACTCCATTCTCACAATTTCCATCCCTTCATCCTTATAATATCTCCAAACCCCTAAGTAGTCTAGCCACGCATGTTCATATCAAACACAATTGATATTAAATGAACAAAACCCATAACATAATCATTAAACATTCAAATACCCAATACATTCAATTCTACAAAAACTCATAAATAAACTCAAACATCCAAGATTAAAACTGGAAAGTTATAGAAATAAACATCCATTAATATATCACAAAGGTTCATTACCAAAATTTATGAGTTTCAACTATAAAATCCATCAAAAATTCATTCTAAATATTCTCGTACATGTAAAAACGTGATTAACACTAAGAAAGATCTAAAGTAATGGAATGAATAAATTAAAACATATGAAAATAAAACATTGAAAATAAAATAAACTAGCTAAGCATAAAGAAAATAACATAAACTTCTCTGCTCCTTCCTTCTCTCTTCTTCTTCTCTCTTCTTGAAGTTTTCCAAAACTGGCAGATTGTGTAGCATCCCTCTAGGTCCTCCTCTCTTTCTTTATGTAGTTTGTTCCATTTAGGATAAAACCTAGGATTTTTCTCTGCCTCAAAAGTCCAAAAATCCCATCAAAAACTTAAGTTCGGAAGGTCGTCCGCATCTGTCTGTGCGCAGGCCACAATTGTGGCCTTTAGTGCACTATCGTAGCCAGTTTATCTGCTCTCTGTCATGATCGTGGCCCTGTGCTCAAGCTTCTATCACGATCGTGGCTAACTCCCCACGATCGTGGCCCTGTGATCAAGCTTTTGTCATGATCGTGGCATATTTTCCACAATCGTGGCCCTGGGTTATTTCCCGAGTCTTCTCTGATTCTCCTCTGAATGCCCTTGATGGTTTCCCCTCCATAGATGGCTCTCCAACTTTGTCAAACTTCTTCCTTTTAGCATATATTTGTGTTCACTCCTTTAATCTATATGTAAAAACAAGATGAACACAAATTGAGTATTTAAACACAACAATAGGATAGAAAAGATACTGAAATGCATAAGAAATTATAAGATGATTCAATCCTATCACCTATTCTTCACTTTGTCTATCAAGTGCACTGGGTTTATCGACAGTCACTCGATCTCCTAGAAAAAATGATGGCAAGGGGTGAGTTGCCTACTCAATAAGGGTAACCTACCATACCCTTAAAATCAAGTAACTCAAAAAATATTTATAAGACTTAGTCAACTGGTTAAATCTTTCATATAATATGTATATACACAACAACACTTAGTATAATCCAAACAGTTAACAAACATCTCAAAAATTTTATGAAATTATTATTTGCACAAATATCAATACATAATTGCCATTCATGCTTTATTTGATAAGTAATTGAATTGCCTGGGCCAAGCTTAACCTAGTAGGCTTACATCCAATGGTCTATTGGTTCATCGCATCTCATCTCCTCATAATCGCTCACTAAGTGGACAAGTAATTAAATGTATAAATATCCACACAAGGTACCTCAATTTCTTAACCTCTCTTGGTACCCCAAGTACTACTCCAGTACCTAGCCATCGGCACAGGATATCCCTAAGACTCAGGATATCTCGATACCACTCTAATACCTAGTCATCGAAACAGGACATCCCCGAGATTCAAGATGCCCCGATATCTGCTCCACGAGCAGATACCTAGCCACACCTGCTTATATCGACACAATTTATCCATTTAAGACCATTGAATGTAGCCTATCCTAGGCAAGCCACCGATGCTCCATTTTTAGCAATTATTCACAACATATTATCAACCAATCTCTATTTAATTAACACATTTCTCGTCAACTTAACAAGCAATACACCTCAGAAAACGTAATAAAATATAACAACGAAACACTTTATACTACATTAATTATTTAATAATTAAAGTAAATATAATTCATGTATGTAATTATTAATCATTAATTAAATTAATGACTAATTTAAAATATAATTTATTTATATCAAAACGTACTTAATTTTAAAAGTAAAGTCCAAAGTTATCCTTACCTTGATCTCAAACTCAACTAATTGATAATCCCAATTACTCTTTAGTCGAACTTTTAAACCTAGAATTTACAAAATTCTATTAAACTAATTTACAAAAGATTTCTAACCCAGCTACATTTAATAATCCAACATTATTCTATTTTCTAATTTATTCTTAATTATAAAATAATATCCTTACTAACCTAACCACCATAATTGTTGAAATACCCTTAACTAATTAAACGTCTCATTTTACCCTCATCCATTTCAATTAATATCAAAAATGCCCTTCATGCAAGTAAATTCCATATTTACCCTTCATTTTTTGCATTTCCCATTTTGCTCCTACATGCAACTTAAATTTTTAAAAGATGTCATTGCCTTCACTCTCTCCTCTTCTTCTCTCTACTCTTCTTTTATCAATTTTCCAGCCACATTTTATCCCTTTTTATCCTTTCATATAACTTCAAATATTGTCCCAAATAACCACAACATGCAATCCAACTATAAACTAGTGTAGGATGATCAAAAATCACAAAAAAAAAGTCACAAAATTGCAATCAGAATTTTACTAAGTGTGAGGGATTTTAAGATTGTTAACCTCCACAAATTCCTCCAATTTTTCTGTAAAATAAACATAAGGAGGGAACCTATAAGATAAATGTCATATGCAGAACAAAATGGTGCATTTAAACACACTTACCAGCTTGAAAAGTTGATAGAAAAGAAAAAGAAGATGGTGATTTTCGTTGCTGTTTAATGCATGTTTCTAGCAGATTGCTTATTTATATACTCCTCTTATTAATGGTTTAATGGGCTGGGCTGTGGGTTTTGTTTTATTTAGCTTTGTGGGCTTTACAGTTCTCCCCATCTAAAAAAAATGTTTTTCCTCGAAATTAAATTACGTACTTAAGGATCCAAGCAAATGAGGATACTGTCGTCAAACTTCATCCTCTACCTCCCAAGTCGCCTCTCTTGGAGATCGATGATGATTCCACAAAACTCGCACCATCGGAATCTCTCATCTCCTTAATTTCCTAATTTGTCTATCCAATATCTCCACTAGCTCCTCTTTATAAGTCATGTCCTTTGTAACTTCAATCTCAAGCCTCGATATAACATTAATAGGATCCGATTAGTACCGTCTCAACATTACCACATAGTGTGTTATCATGAATCTGTGATAACTCTGGTGGTAATGATAATCTATAAGCTAACGGCCCCACACATTGTACAATTTCATATGACCTGATTTATCTTGGACTTAACTTCCCTCTTCTACCAAACCTCATAATTCCCTTCCAAGGTGATACCCAAAGAAATACCCTATCTCCATGGTTCTACTCCATCTCCCGACAATGATGATCGACATACTTCTTTTTCCAATCATGAGCTGCCTTCAAGCATTGCCTTACTACCCTATTTTATCCTATGTCTCCTGAGCTAAGTCTGACCCCTCTAATAATTTGACTCCCTCTATATTCCAACATATCGAATCTCTACACCGCCAACCATATAATGCCTCAAATGGTGTTATACCATTGCTAGAGTGATAACTATAGTTATACGCAAACTCCATTAAAGGAAGATATCTATCACAATCACCTTCAAAGTTCAGCTAATAGCTATATTCTACCAATCCTCACTGGCATTCCCCTCTTTACACTATTTACTACCACACAGTCTCCTACTAGTAATGTCACTCTTAGGTCCTATCCTAATAGACTAACCTCCTTTGGAACTCTAGATACAAACCTTAAAGAAATATAAGAATGCGTAGATCCTGAGTCTACTAACGCATAAGCTTTAATATCGAATAATAAAATTGTACTAGAAATGACATCACTGGCTGCAAGTGCCTCCTCCTTTGTCATATGGTATATCCTCACTTGAGTTTGACTCTGAGCCGAAGATGCCCCACAAGCACCCCTACCCACTATTGATCCACGTCTAACTCCTCTACCACCACTTCTGCTACCAGTTCTGGCTGAACCAAAGACACCACTTTGACCCTGTACTTGTTAGTGTAAGTCGACTTGAACCTTCATGTAAGTCGACTTACGCATGCACAGTACTATAAGTCGACTTGTATTCTCTTGTAAGTCGACTTACCAGGTATAAGTCGACTTGTGTTCTCCTGTAAGTCGACTTGTACAGTACTGTATGATTGTTAGAGTAGTGTCCTAAAGACAATCGCCTTCAGCGCGTTTTGTACAAAGTTATCTTTATGAATAAATAAAGAAA
>JAOSBM010000205.1:28512119-28523071 GCA_027568955.1 Erythroxylum tenue | reverse complement strand
ATGTGTCTCTATTCCATTTCTTTAGTGCTCTGTCTGTGACCAAAGTTGCTCATGCTGTAGTGATTGAGTGTTGCATAAGCCTGCTAACCTTCTCTATTCTGAGTTGTGTGTTTGGGAACTTTGTATTGGAAGCCACGATGGAATACTTACGCGTAGAAAGAGTTGTCATCCATTTTCATTTGAGTTAGTCTTATCCATTTCTTTAGTGCTTTGTCTGTGACCAAAGTTGCTCAAGCTGTATTGAGTGGTGCATAAGCCTGCTAACCTTCTCTATTCTGAGTTGTGTGTTTGGAAACGTTGTATTGGAAGCCATGTTGGAATACTTATGCGTAGAAGGATTTGTCATCCATTTTCATTTGAGTTAGTCTTGGTGCTTATAACCCTTGAACCTCCTTTTGGCATGTGGGTAGTTGCGAGAATTAGGGATCTGTTATAAATTTGTAGTACCCATTTGGATTTAACTTTTGTTTCAAAGGATCAAAATATGGATCACCTTGACATTATTACCTTTTCAGCATTAAACCTTACCCGTTGTCTGAAAATTCGTGAATGAGGTATATACCTTGCACAACCAGGCATTTCCTGATTGGGAATTCAGCTAATGGTTGCCCAATGAATAACTCCCCAGAATTTTTTATTTGCATATCCCACCATCTTTTATGATGTCTAAGCATTTGTTTCAGCTAATAGTAGTTCCCCATAATTGTTTCCTCCTGTAGTTCTAAATCATTCATCAAAAGTTGACGATCGATTGGATGATTGTTTTGCAGTGATGAAGAATCCAGCCAATCTTGCTAAGCACCAAGCCAATCCCAAGGTAGCTCCTGTAATTGCAAAAATGATGGGCAAATTTGCCGGACCAAAGTAAACTGTATCTGCCATTGTCATTACAACTTATGGTTGATAAGTGTCTAGCAGTTGGTAGAAGTTATCATCGACTTATCCAGGGTTGTTCCGTGTTGCGTCCATAATTTCAAAAGAATTGATAGAACAAATCAAAAAATCATCGTTGGCATGTTTGAAATTTTGATTCTTAACATCAATGGCGTCATTTTATAAATGAAAGTGCGTTAAAGAGTTTCAAATTTGTTGTGCTCTCCCTAGGAAAAAGAACGGGTTGGTGTAGTCATAAATTACTATTATTGTCCTCTCTCTTTGAACTCCCTAAAACTTTGATTCTTTAATTTTATTTCTATAATTTATTCGACCGATTTAAATGAAAGGACTAATATGTTGATTTAGGTTTGGTTTTACTGCTAGAAAAAGATAATAATAATAATATTTTTTGGTAGTAGGAGATCCTCAAATCAAGTCACTTCGAGTGAATGAAGTTTTCATTTTTTCGAATTTTTGAGGTATAAACTTTATCCCTTACCTTTTACTTCAAATTTCTTCCCACGTCTGTCTACGGTAAAAATGACCTGTGACCCATAGGGTGTGACAGACCAATGGCATATCCCTTTTGCGTTAAAAAGAATGCTCCCAATCGGTAGAAGACCTTGTTGGGGCTATTTCCCATTATCATCCTCACAGACAAATACAATATAATATAATGTTACCTACCAACGGGAAGATCTGGTCCTGTTTTGGTATGTTATTAATACAGACGGCCAAGTTTCAATACCAAGTCATGACCAATTCAAGCAAAAGCAAGCAATGCCCTAACAAGTGGGATTGGCATTCCTTTCAACTCCTGCCCAAGCTCATCTTTCATTGTCATTTAAGGTCTTCAACAAAATTCAACTAACAAGTACACTTCTGCCACACATTCTTTACCCCATTTCTACCAATCAACCACCATACTGTAATGAACATAAGAATTTTTATGTTTAATTGGTCAAAAGTTGCCTCAATGTGAGTTCAGAGTCCTAAAAATTGTCCAACAGTTGGTTGCCAAAAGTAAGGTTTGGACGTTGTAAAGTATTTTTTAAAGGACCTATTACGTCCAACCCCTGACTTTTTTTATCTCTCTCGCGCCGAATAATTTATTTGTAAATTATCATTTAGAACATATGATATGAGCAAATAGCCGTTACAACTTCCCCCCTTAAACAAAAGCGCAAAACCATATCCTCAATATCTGATAGAGAACAGACCCATCCCCTGTTTGCACAGTCATTACATTACTTATTGAAGTGTTGATTTCTTGCACCTTATAAAGCCCCAGTTATGGGTAGTCAGTCTCACATACAATCGATTGTGTGTGTATACTTTTTGATCAGTGGACTCATTAATCTTCCCCACGCGTGTACGGGAATGTGCTCGTGTCTTCTTATGGATCATTTTCCTATTAACTGTAAAAAGATTTATGAACTAGCTTCTTTCAATGTGTTGAAAATTGAAAGCCATGTACATAAATATTTAAGCTTATTACGCCTATCGAGATTCAGGTCTCGGTAGGTAGAAAGCTACTCCTACGTGTTTACTATCAAGCCAAATTACTTGTTAATTTTTATCGATTAACCTTTAACTTATATAAACATCCGTCAGTGCATACGTTTGTTAAAATTTTATTAAGTTCAACCCTACCCTAGATAATATAGACTGGTGGGTTACATCTTCCCAGCTGCTTTGATGGGTATACAACAATTGGTCGCTCAGGGCTTGGCCACTGTCAAGTGTGGTGGATAGAAGATCCTATATATGTATTTTTTTCTTTCTTTTTTTTTTCCCCAATTGACTTGAGTTCAAGTCTTTTGCATACCAAACAAATATTCATAACTTCCATGTCTTGGTCATCCTTTTACTTTCGAACTCCATACTAAACTGTTGTAAGTTGGAAATCTCATGTTGAGACCAGTAGAAGTAGTTGTGATTCTTTACACAAAAGGGTTTCCATTTTCTTGCCAAGTTTACCTTTTGGATGAAGGCCGGCATTATGATTTATGTCATCAGACCTAATGTTTCACTAATGACGAATAGATTACTCCAAAATTACGTCAAAATGTACAGGTGACTACAAAATAATACAATAGTCAAATTGTGTTGAAATTTTGACGCATAAGGTCTATGATTCACCAGTTCGCAGTAGGTAGTTCAGAAGTCGCTTTAATGTGTTACTGATGGTACTGTTATTTGGCATAGTTGTGCAATCTACTCTTTTGAGGCTTATAATCAATACAAGTGGGATAATTTGATGCCCACATTCTACGTGTTAAATGAGGGTTAAATTCCAAGCGATATAATACCAAGTTAAAAAGGGAAATCATTTCAGCAAGATAAGATCATGATTTTAATTCTAAAGTATGTTGTTTAACACTAAAAGCAAGAGAGAGGATAGGAAACTTTTCAAATTGCATTCACTCATTCACTCATCAGCACGATGTCATAACATCAATGTGACAAATCCCAGTCAATTAGATCACCAAATTCTATTTATAGATCATCAGAAAAGGTATATAATTAAAAGATGATTTTGGGTGTCAAATCATGGATGGTTTTGATAATGAAGAAAGGAATTGGGTGCGTGCCATATACAGCCTTAGACATAGATTAATTGGAATTAAAATTACTGTTTAATCCGAAGGTGACATGTAAATGCATATTTTATGTTCTTTTGTCTAATGTCACTAAATAATGACGGTTGTGGTTTTGTTGAAGTATGCTAACTAGTCGGTCTGTTAAAAATGATTGCAGGAAATTGAGTCTACTGATTACTAGATACCTTGAAATTAAGCCATGATTAAGAAAATTAAGATGCTATTCAAGATTAGTAAATTTGTAGTTGCCATATCAAATTATCTTGTTAGCTGGTAATTTTCCTTTAAGAAGATTAAATTGGAATTCTCAGGATTGAAACTGTATAGAAATTTCATATTAATCAAATTGGATAATTTACTATCAAAATTTTTATTTTTATCTAAAATAATATAGACAACTAATGTTTCCAGATTTCTCAAAATTAGGTGAACAATAAACGTTTTAATTCTATGTAACTAATCAATAAACATTGAAAATATCAATCCGGCCCAGTCCTGTTTTTCAATTTCCACTAGGAATATTAATTACTAGTTAGTCAAGAGCTGGTGGTGACATTGTCTTTCCCACTGTTTAGACTTTAGTTAAAACTCCTAATTTGGAGCTTCTCATAACATTTAATTTTATCCCAGAATTGGTATCAATGACGTTAATTAAATTCGAGATGAGGCAATAAATATAGGTAATTGGGATGATTATGTTTTCAATATCTTGCTTTGTCTTAATCCATTATAAACAAAAGAATGTAAGTTCGAGTTATCGTGATTAACACGGGAGATGATTGAACTGTATCACTTCTGAAGTATCTGTAATTAATCATGTCTATAATTAATCATGTCTCCAAAACGTAATACACATAGAACCATATATTTATATATATGTCAGATATCGACGTCGAGCTGATCAGGAACTCACAACTGCTATACCAAAGAGAAACATCCAACAATATAAGCAATGTCGCCATATCTACCAGCCTCGATTATCATTCCTACCTGTACCTACAAATACATAAATTATTGCTTTGTTACGTACCTAAAAACATAAAAAATGGTTTGGTGTTGTCTGCCCTTTTCCATTAATTTAACTGCTCCATATTTCACTGTCACGTAGCTATTATTACCTGTATTTGTACTGAGTACACTTGCCTGCTTTTCCTGGCTTCTCTTTCCTTGTGGGAAAGTACGTACCTGGTACGCTTCCCATGAAGCATGCATGGCTATGTGAACACAGATATAAGGAAAAAAGATAATAAATGCAGGAATTTGAAACAACCCTATTTAGTTATTCTAACACTTGGCAATGGGACGTTAAAGGGATTTTGTTTGACTCTGTCAATTAATAATATTGTGGCCAACAATTGCTTGACTTCAGCGTTTGATATTAATCCATGTATGTGTTTGAGGTTGCTGAAGAGGGACTGCGCATGAGATAAACTCGAGATGTTGTCCATGGATCACGACGTATAACGGGAAGTCTAGAGATTGAAATCCCAAGTTTATGCAAGGGTCCACGTTGAACAACATAGACATTTGTATATGCTAAGAGAGACAAAAGTAAAAGACCAATACTTTGGATCGTGAACTACCCCAAAAGCTACATAGTTGTGATCATGTTTATAATTTAAACCTGTTTTGTTAGGTCATGGTGCTGGAAATGTAATTTGAAGTGGAGGCCCCAGCAGGAAGACAAGTGTGTAATACAGTGGTTTTGTAGGTACCATCTTGCCAAACTTCTTGTGGATGATTTTATGTGATTTTCCACTAATTAAGCACACCAAATCATGGGGGAGGAAGCTAGCAATGTACGTGGCACATGGTATGTAATGGTACGTACTCAAATGAACAAAAACATGTTATATATGTCGGGTGGATTAATTAAAAATATTAAGTGTATGCTTTTCTTGATGAGCTTCGCACGCATGAACATCCTGAGATAGCTTGCCTTACAACAGGTTGTTCCTGAATCCTGAACCTTTCTTCAATTTAAGTACTTGGAAAATATCTTAGGCTCCATGGTCAGGTTGAAAGATTGATTGTATCCTAGTCTATGTCCTATACATTCAAAAGTGTATCCTATAATTTAATTAGTACATGATCAGACGTCCTTGTAGTCAATGAAACTATTGAACAAATCGAGAATCAGGTGGAAGATGGAAATTCTTTACAAAATTGATGAGTATGCAACAGGGTTTCTTTTGCAATGTCATTTGGATAATGATGATGGACTTAGAAGACAAGTATATGTCATTAGCAAGTTTTTCAGTGACATAATCTCTGGCAGATAGCAACGCAACGCTTACTGAAAGGAGTGGCAAAAGTCCTCAAATTAGAGCATTAAACCAATAATGTTAATTTACTTTTAAGAATAACTTTGGTCCTCCTAATTAGCTATTCGAAATGAAGTTAACTCCCTTAATTTCTAATGATCTGACAGCAGACGACTAATTTATATCTGTTGTCTTCATCTTTTTAACGTTTTTCATTTAATTGGAAAGAAAAAAATGATTCTGTCGAAATATGAGACTGGTACAAACTGATATCTTTCAATTTTCTTTCTAGTTGAATCATAATAAATTTCTAAAACAGCAATCTGAAACACGTTTCCCATGTTCCTGTCATGGAGATGGAAGAGAAAAAGATTTTAACCATCTGGTTTGGAGACCCCAGTTGGATTCCTTATTATTGTTGCAATCAAAGGCTTACGTAGAATGTACCACATACCTATTATTTTCGTAGGTTCTACTCTTATGCTTGTTAATATAATTGTTATTTTATGAAAGAGACTGGTTGAATCTATTTTAAGTATAAAATGAATTTTAAGTTTGGAGAATGTCAATCGATTAATTACTTTTTTCCCGTAAATGGTGACCAGTCGAAGAATTACGAAAGATAAAAAAAAGACTTCCATTAATGGTTCTCAATGAACATACTCAAGTAACTCAACACGTTATGATAGTACGGCTATGCAACTAGCTAGACATAGACTTGAAGGTCAAGATCAAAAAGGAGAATTTCATCAAAAGAACCGCAAGGTTATTTGTTTATACCTTTTCTTTTTTTAAAGATAAAGTTATTTGTACTTAATATCAATTAAAATATAAGCAACATAAAATACTGTAGTATCTCAATAAGGACACGTAAACGTGGTGATGACGAAATGCATGATGGTATGGTTGAGTAAGCTTGCAATCACAGAGTGGATTTTTTCTAGGAAAATAGGAAGAAGTAAGCTGTTTTTTATCGAGTCTTTCGGTCCTTCAAATTTTAGCTCGGTCCTATTTGTCACTTATCATTCACCTTCACTCATTTTTGTCTCAACAGTCTACAATCACCAGAACAAGCCATTTTAGTTCCCACGTCATTTTCTTAAACTAATGGTGGAACCCAGAATCTCCTCCCTCTCTCTATTTCTGTATACATGTATGTTTGTGTGTGTACTTAAGGAGAATTAGGAAACTCAAGGTGAGGGCATTATATATAGGTGGGTGTGGGGCTTTTGAGTCTTTACAAGTTGTAGTTGCGAGAGTCTTGACAAATATTAGTGATTTGTGTAAGTTTTCTGTAACGCTATGGGAAGGCAACCTTGCTGTGACAAACTTGGGGTCAAGAAAGGTCCATGGACGGCTGAGGAAGATAAGAAACTCATCAGTTTTATTCTCACCAATGGCCAGTGTTGTTGGAGAGCTGTACCAAAGCTCGCCGGACTCCGGCGATGTGGCAAGAGTTGCCGGCTTCGCTGGACTAATTATCTTCGTCCTGACTTGAAGAGAGGTCTCCTTACCGAAGCTGAGGAACAGCTGGTCATAGATCTTCATGCCCGTCTTGGAAACAGGTTGATTACTTGAAGCTCGTATTTAAATCTATATAGAACTGTTGATGATCGTACTTTAATAAAGTACATTATCGATTTTTCCTTGGTATAGCTAGTAACCCCGTGGACATGTTTTTCTTCTACCACACTACGTTGATATACGTTGATATCTTCATGTGAAAGAAGATAAAAAGTCTTTTGTAATTGGTTGACAAGATGTCTTACTAAACATTAAGCAGTCTGACGAATGTCTCAGATCATATCTGGAAAATGGTTTGTTTTAATTGTCAAAATGATGCTCGGTAGAGTGGTACGTGGAATTTTTGATCTTAAAAAAAGTTTTGAATTCGAGTTTTGAGAATAAAGTCGTATTAAAATTTGCAAAGGAGAATTTTTTGGTTCAAAAAGATTTTACTCAGCTCGAATCTGAATTAGTCGGATTCTAATATGACATTTATATATATACATTTTTATCTGAAGTAATCAAAAGTTTATGATGGATGACATTTGAGCAATAACATTTTCTTCTTTCCTTTCTATTTTGTACAGATAAACATTAAAAAGTAGTTTTATTGATTCCACGAGACTCATTATATTAATTTATAATTTTTTATAATTCTAATGTGTTAATAAAACTTTGGTAGAGCAAAGGCTCGTTGTTTGGGAATTTTTTTTAGTTCATTCGCAAAGCAATAAGTACATAGCTAATCTCACTCTCCACTAATCTTCACCTTCATGGAAGTGTTTAGGTTTGGTGAGTAAAGGTGCCGTGGCATAAAGTATGGACAAAAAGATGGCAGCGGGGTTTGGAAGTTGGTGGAGAAACTAAAAGCTAATGATGTAAACGTGTTGTGACATTTTAGTGTTTCATAATAAACTAGCAATTCCTTGTGGTTCATAACCTTTTGTCATGACGTCATTTTCTTTGCATTAGGTGACTAAATTCCTCTAAGAGTCTACGGTCGACAGTAGCAATGCCTTCCAATAAATACGATAAAGATTAGTTATTTTTATTAAAGAGTTGGACGCAACGCATAATCATCTAGAATTTCTTCATAATTCTAGATGAACTAAATTTGACAAATTGCCTCAATTATTTGAAACTGGCACTTGGAGATATTTTATTTGCTGATGGTTGCATGGTTCACATGATCAAATGAAGCAAGATAGTGACATTTTTCCTTTAATAATATTACTTGCAGGTGGTCTAAGATAGCAGCTAGACTGCCAGGCAGGACTGACAATGAAATCAAGAATCACTGGAACACTCATATAAAGAAAAAGCTTCTCAAGATGGGAATTGATCCTGTCACGCATGAGCCTTTGCACAAAGAACCCAAGGCAGAGGACAGCTCAACTCATGCTGGTTCTTTGCCACCTGAGCCTAGCAACATTACTGGTCAAGAAAATGAGGTCACCGTTAACTCATCATCAGAGGAGAATTCAACTGAAAACTGTTCCACCGACGAGTCATCTCTTTTGTTGGACAATATTTGCAATGACGATATTTTATTGAATAGCTTGTGGATGGATGAACCTCCCCTAATTGATGCCTCCTGGAAAAATACAGACAACCCTCCTCTGGTATTACAAAATACTTGTAAGGGTTACCAATCATGGGACGAAGATTTGACTTGGTTACTTGAGTGCCAAGATTTTGGTATCCAAGATTTCGGTATTGATGGTTTTGACAAGTTTGAATTAAACGCTCTGAAATCATTAGAGATGGAGGACAATAAGCATTAGAGATTTACATAATTTTATGGTAGAGAGGAAAGACATCTTAGGCTGTGAATGTGAACATTTGAAAAGAGCATCACAGTCCAGCTTGAATGTTATAGGTTCTCAGTGTTGAATTCTGTGTATTATTTAGTTTTTACGTTACATAGTTTTAAGGCTGTTGTTGAGGGAAGGTGGAAGTAAACCTGCCGGCTTCAAAAGAGGGTTTCTCACCAAACCAAGTCAACAGTGACACCATGAAATGACATTACTTTGAAAGTGTCACAGATGTTGTAATTGTATGTAAGAAGTAGGGACAGGTCTGGCATTATCAAGGATGCTAGTGGTTTATTTTTACAGACTATTATAACATCTGTATATATTTGTATTTATATGGTGCAAGTCAAGTGCATAATGCTTTCTTGTTGTTGGCCGTAGGATTCTGAAGTTCAGTTTGTTTAGCACCTTCTTCCTTTCCCTTTCGTTGGAGCCATCAGCTATCTCATCTCACCTCCTTTTTCTACAAACGTTAAAATTCATTCTCCAGCCAATTCAACTTTTGGTGAACCTTTGCTTTCCAAGCTAAGAGATATAGTTTTTAAAGCCCCAGAAATTGTATCACTTTGTATTAAAAAAAGTGATACCATTGAAATATGGATAACATTAATGTAGAAGTAAACGTTTTTTAATTGAATTGGACCAAGTTGATTCAGTTGCCATTATTCAACCAGTAAATTCATAAGTCAATCAAATTAGAGTAAATAAGATACAAAACCAGTCATTAAAAGTTTGGGAGACATATGAAGTATGTCAAAACTCAAATCACAAAACATATGAAATACAAATAAAACAAAGAGGAGAGAATAAAGGGATCATAGGGCTGAAATGATGTGTCCCTTATTTTCTCTACTAGATATGAATTAGTTTGATGTAATTAAAAACAGAAAAAGGAAAAGAGAAGAAAGCAGCTGGATCCAAGAATATGCCTGATCGAATTTTCAATGAACATAGCGTGCTTAAGAATAAAATAAAAAAGAAAAACTCAGCCTTGAAATCCTCTAAACGACAAGATAACATATGAAAAAGCTGCAGTCTTGTACTGTTGGATACTAATTAAAGAAGAAATAAATTAAAGCATGCTAATTACACGCCTCTATGTCAGCTTGACGCACTTCTTAAATTGTATACCACCACCTCTCACGTTTAACAATCATTACACATAGGGCAGGGTTAAGGTCAATGTTTCTATAGCACCCAAAACATGAGATTTTTCATTGAAATTTAGATTAATGGCGATAATGAAAAGTAAGCAGCCTCGCACTCCATTGGGGTGTTTCTCAATGGCTTTAAATATTCAAATGCGCACTGTAATGTAATTACACTTTCATAAATAATCCTGTCCAACATGATATCTCCCCATTTATAATGGCATTAGCTTTTTGTTTGTTTAGAGCCCTTCGTGATCGTGGGGATAATTATCACCACCTAAAAGTGCGTCCTTTCTCCTCCAAACTCCACCTGCCGCCTGCCGGCTAATCTATTGCCTGCTTTTCCTTGGATAATGCGAAGAATCACACATTTTGATTTGGTGCTTTTTTTTTTTATGAGTTTCTTTTATATTTCTAAATATTTTAGGTTGTGTTCAGATTCATTTTTATTATATTTGTAGCAAATTGTTATCTAAGGTTTAATTCCCAAATGCTTGCCACCATATTAAGGATATTAAGTTTCAAACTCACAAATCTAAAGGAAACATTTCAAAGAATTTGTCATAAATAATACAAAAAACAAACATTAAAATCTCAACTAACTTTTTAAATATAAAACAACTACTCCCTTCTATTCAAAATAAGTGTTGTCTTAGAGGGTTTTTAATTATTCAAAATAAGTGTCGTTTGTGACTTTTTATGCATATTTATGATTTTACTTCCAAAATTACCCTTTAA
>JAOSBM010000205.1:28496100-28510907 GCA_027568955.1 Erythroxylum tenue | reverse complement strand
TATTGATCGAAGTATTAAACTATTAATAGAAAAAATTCATTGACTAAAATAATATAATCATTTAGAGATTAATTAAAAAAAATTAATAAGTGTAAAACATATTTATTAAGAAATTCGACAATTTTAATTTTTTAAGGCACATATATTAGCTTAGATATTTATGAGCTATTATAAACATTAAATAAGAAAATAATACTGATTCTTAAAAATATATAATATAGTTGCTAAAAAATAATAAGAATATAATAATATTGTCTTGTACAAATACAAACATAGTTTTATTTATTAGAAAAGAATAAAAAATGAGTTGATTTAGTAATAGACTATGAGATTGTATTTTTTTATACGGCTGTGCTTTTTATAATATAATATTTGAAGTTTTAATTATGATATTAATTGCATTTTCTACACTAAGTTGCAATAAGAAAAATGATACTTTTTGTGTTTATTAGTTTATTATTATTATTATTATTTATTTTAACATGATAAAATAAGATTTAATGATGTTAGAAGAATAGTTTTATTTTTTTAAATCAATGAGATCTAGTATAGCAGTTCGTTCCCTCACTGTTGCTTCTGAGTCGGCTTTTTGTACAGGAGGACGAGTACTTGATTCATTTCGTAGCTCTCTTACTCTAAAGATAGTGGAAGCTCTTGTTTGTGAACAAGATTGGTTGAGAAAATCACAAGCTCCTCTTTACGTGGAAGAGAGACTTGAAGAACTCGAGCAAATTGAATCGGGCAATATAATTTACTTTACTTTGTTTTAATATATAAATAAATAAATAATTCTTTTTTCAATTAAAAAAGAAATAATGAGTCTAACCCTTTTTATTTTCTACAGATGTGGCTTCATGTATAATAGTGGATCATCCTACTATGCTATTCGAAGAATAATTGTTTAATAATTTATCTCTTTTTTTTTCTAGTACGGATCTTTTATATGACATTGTTTAGCTTATTTTTACTTTACTTGGGTTTAACATATTGGATTAATCTTTGATGGATTTTATATACATACTTTTATGAATAATTTTTTTCACCAATTTTTTTATATTTTTTATCATATATATTGATATAAATTGGTTCTGGTTACCTGAGAACTGAACCTGAAAATAGGTTAACCGATCCTATAGGTTCTTTAGGTTCAGGTTCAGGTTCGTGAAATTGTCAAATCTGACATTTAGGTTCAAGTTCAGGTTATTTATAAATGGGTCAGGTTACCCTACCATGAACACCCATAAAGGAAACTCTCTCCAAAGTAATTTCAATTAAACCAAAAACATAAGTTGTTTGTTATAACCATAAGAAAGCCTCTTATAGATATAAAACCCTAAAACTAGAATGTTAAAAGGCAATAATAATCTTGACATAATCTAATGAGGAAATAATAACTTTGAAAGATAAGGCAATTTCTTTCTAAATAAAACTTTAAAATTTATAATTAACAAAAATAGAAGTTTGACGCTGTCCCAATTTTCAAAGTCGACATCGACTTTGTTTTAGAACTCTGCATAAACATAATCATAAGTTTATCATTGGTTGTAAGTTTAACTCCAATGTTGGCTTACTTTTATTACTCTAGTCACAAATCTAGCAAAAGGCCATCATCAATTTACTTATGAGTTTAACGCTAGTATATTTTTTTAACCTTCTTTCCAAAGCTTGCTCCTTCACTTGAGTCAATAATATAGGGTTGAGTTTAGTCTTTTGAAGAAGTAAATTTTCATTACTTGCATAAAGATTCACCATTAGTTCACTGAGAGTTTCTTTAGGCTTCTTTGCTTTACTTCTTGTCGATGATCCTCTCTAGCTTCTTTCAATGCTCCACTTGAGCTATTAGAATTCTGTTCAATTCCCTCTACATGACTTTTGTATTTTGAAGCTTGTGTGCTTGAGTAGATATTGATCGTCACTAGTTATTGTCTATCAAGACATATCATCAATACCTCACCATATCTATCATACAAAACACAACTTGCTTATGCGTATCCACCAAAATAACACACTAATTACCCATAAGGCACTAACTTTATGGCTAAGAGTGGAAATGGGCCGATCGAGCTCAAACCTAATAGCTTCTTCTTAGGCTCAGGTCTGAGGCAGTCGAGCTAGAGCTAGACCTATTTTTAAAATTTGTATATTAAAAATAGAAAACAACATCGTTTTCTATAAAATGACGTTATTTTTAGCAAAATGATGTCATTTTTCTTATAGTTTTTGACTTTTGAAAAAAAAAGGCATAAGGTCGGTCATTGACTTTGGGCTAGGCCAAGTTAGGTCAAATCGGACTTAGGCTTGATTGCCAACTCTATCTATGACTTAAAATTATACACAATATCATGTAATCTTTGTATAGGGTTACAATCATTCTTTCCCATTTATAAGAAATTAAATCATGAAAACATTAGTTAAAAATATAATACAACAATCAATAATACATCATTAGTCATACACACATTCCTAGAAATCTTAATTGAAGTTTGCTTCGTATTGCTCATACTAATGTGCTTTAAATCCTATTTGTAGTATAGAAACTATATGAACATTACTTGAATCCATATTGTTGCTACTAAATCATATTAAAATCTCCTTTTTCTTTGGAATTTGATCCTCACCTATCATCCATCACTTTTCCTTGAAATTTCTTTGTGTTCTTTTTTAATTTACATTAAAACTAATGATTAAGCCATTGAAAATTGTTTCTAAAAAGTAATTTTATTAGTTATTAGATGGAACATAAGTGGAGGGAGGAGTTAATTGTGTGTGTGTAAATCTTATGTCAGCTTAAAACTTTATAAATGAATTCTCTATACTAATATATGGTTATGAAAAATTCACATAATGTGATTACAAAACAATAAAATAATAGTATAAGAGAGTAAGAGAAAGAAAAATAAAATTGATTTATAGTGGTTCAACCAAATAATTTTTGGGCTATATCCACCTCTAAGCTCTACTTAGGAATTCACAGTCGTCTTCCTTTAATGAGTGAAGCAGAACCTTTCATATAACATCTTCTTTGTTGTAGAGGAAGAGGGACCATTACAATCATCTTTCTTTTCAGGAGTAAAGAGGAACTCTTTATAATATCCACTGTTCACTTAATTGATCTAAAAAAATGCTCAAATATAACATAAAAACTCTCTTTCTTGTTCACACCAATAAAATAGGGTTCAATATATGTTAGACCCTATTTTCGGAGCCCAAATCTGATGTCATAAAAACGTGTACTTGTTACCATGTAGGGTTATTTTTCAATGAACCCTCATTAACCATCATCGGTTTATCTTCATGCTCTGATACCACAACTATTGCGCCCCGTTTCCAGAGCCCAACTTAGATATCATAGACCCTGGAAGCATGCTCAATGACATTCCCAGGTATTTTTCCATTTTTCAAATCACATACTCAATCCAATATCAAACTCACTTAAGTATCATTTATACTTAGGGTTTATGTCTCAACAAAACCATTATAATCACAATTTCTTTCTCCCTTGGTCATATTCAGATTTTTTTTCAGAATTATCATTTCGGGTCAACTTTACATATTCTTTCTGACCCCGAAAGTGAAATAATTTGGCAACACTTTCTTTTAGAAACTTGTTCTCCATAGTCTTAAGTTTCTAACGACACCAAAGTCATTCAATTTGGAACAGAAATCTAAAAGTTGTATCCCAAACATTTTCGGACTGTTATTAAACTAAAACAGTACACTATACTCAATTTCCATCCAGAAATTGAAAATCTTAGAGACTAAATTAAAACTCTATTTCTTCATAAAATTGGTTACCTATGTCTCTAGTTTATTCTGAAATAAGAACCAACTCATTTGGAGCTCTACAGATCAAAATATCATCAAAATACCGAAGTATGTTCGTTAAAATATCCAATTCATACTCTTTCAACCGATACCCTTACTTCGATTCAATCAATCATTTTTCGAATCCCGACCAAATGCTATAAAATTCTATGGAGAGATAGCAAAATGTGTTAGGAAGCTATTGGTTCAAGAATCACTATGTTTAGAGATCAGACGAAGAAGTCATTGCTAAAAGAATCAAACATGATTCAGACAAAGGTTTGGTCAAACATGAATAAGACAAAGGCTTGGTCAGACATGAATCAGACATAGGCTTGGTCCGAGGTGAATCAGACGTAGGCTTGGTCAAACTTGAATCAGACGATGGCTTGGCCAAACATGAATCAGACAATGGCTTGGTCAAAAGATGAATCAGACGAAGGCTTGGTCAAACATGAGTCAGACGTAGGCTTGGTCCAATGTGAATCAGACGAAGGCTTGGTCAAACGTGAGTCAGACGATGACTTGATCAAACATGAATCAAACAATAGCTTAGTTAAAAGGTGAATCAGATGAAGGCTTAGTCAAACATGAGTCAGACGAAGGCTTGGTCAAACATGAGTCAGACGATGGCTTGGTCCAAGGGAATCAGACGATGACTTACACAATTGGATCAGACGATGGGCTTATTACAATTCGATCAGACGAAGGGCTTATCACAATTGGATCAAATGAAGGGCTTATCACAATTGGATCAGAAAAAGGGTTCAGTCAATGATGCATCAGACGATGGCTTGCTCAATGATGCATCAGACGAAGGATTCAGTCAATGATGCATCAGACGATGGCTTAGTCAATGATGCATTAGACGAAGGATTCAGTCAATGATGCATTAGACGATGGTTTGCTCAATGATGCATCAGACGAAGGATTTAGTCAATGATACATCAGATGATGGCTTTGTCAATGATGCATCAGATGAAGGATTCAGTCAATGATGCACTAGACGATGGCTTGGTCAATGATGCATCAGATGATGGTTCAGTCAATGATGCATCAAACGATGGCTTGGTGAATGATGCATCATGGTTCAGTCAAACCTGAACCAAAAGATGGCTCAATCAAACCTGAATCAAACGATGGGATTCTAGGGGTCTTTCCCACATCACCTAAAGTTCTAAATCACAAACTACACTCTCCAAATCATCTCCACTTATAATGATCATAACTCTTAAATCCTATGTCCAAAATTTTCATACTATAAACTGTTGGAAAGCTAGAAAGATAAGCTGCAACTTTCTAGAAGACAACTTTGCCTCATTAAGCCTAAATTGATTCAGATTTTCCCCTGAAGTTAGAACATGAATTTTTCCCCTATGAAGAACTTGAAATTCTTTTTTCCAAATTGACTTCCTTTAATGTAACATCATTCTTATCCATTCAACTACATCTTATCATTCATAATTCCTATTTTATTTTCCATAACATCTCACTTATATATACATATATATATATATATATATATATCAAAAATTCATGATCAAAATCATCATCATCATCCATACACAATTCATATTTCATTAACAAAAAAAATAAGAGTTTGCAAAACTTTAATGGCATTCCAAGCCACATTACATCATCGGTATCAAAATCTAAAATTCAAAAGATACCAAACCCAATAATTCTCAAAATGGGACTAAATCCTTGCTTTACAAAATCTAACTTAGTTTACAAAAATATTGCAAAAGTAGAATGAAGCCTTGACTCTTGGTTACTCGATCTTATTTTCTTCACCTGAAGATGGGACAAAAAGGAGGTGAGCTTAAAAGCTCGTGGGTAATAGTTTATAATGGAAAAATAAGCAAAATCTTTGAAAACATTCACTTGTTATAGAAAATCCTCATTGAGTTCATAAAATGCATGGTTCTTAAGTTTTCAACCAAATTCACAAATTTCAAAACATGAATGCATCAAACTTATTAACATAACATAAGCACATCAGAATAATTTGGTTAGATCCATGAACATGATGAACTACACATTTTCACATAATGGTCATGTGTAGTTGTAAACTTGACGCACTGTCGCAATCCCACATAGTGGTTTTATGTAGATGTAAACATGAGGGAGTCCATAAAGGAGTTTCGTGCCACTGGCGGGCAGGCGGGAGATGTTGGACCCCGTTTCTGGAGCCCAACTATCGTCCCTGATATCAAAGAACTTTGGGCCCGAGTCTCGACCCCCCAATGCTGAACCTGGGGTGACCCGTCGGGACAGTTGTAAGAAAATATGAGCGAAAAGGAGTTCAATTAAACAAATCCTAGCGTGGCAGCAAAGAGGGGTGCGTCGCGACGTCAGCCAGCCTTCGTCGCGATGAGCCTCAAAAAGAAGACGCTCGTCACGACGTCAAATTGGTACATCGCGACGAACCAAAGGGAGTTCGTTGCGACGTGCACCAGCCTCGTCGCGACGTGTGTCCCAAAAACAGAAAGCTGACATTTAAAAATGGGGTTGAATGTGGGTAGGAAGAAGTTAGAGGAAAATGTCGTAATTTTCTAGGGTTTGTGATTTTGTTGTGTTTGTGGATGTTTTTGAAATGAAGTAGGAATGATAATTTAAGGTTAAGATAAGTTGTTTTTGAAGGATGGGAAGATTTTGGTTGAAGGATGCCAGAAATCTAGTTTCGGGGCGACTTCTGGGTTCGCACGTAACGACGTGCTCATGCAGACGTCGCGGCGTGCGCACCGCGTTCACGTCACGACGTGCTCATGCACACGTCACGGCGCGTAATCGCATTCACGACGCGATGTGCTCCGGCACACGTCGCGACGCACGCCCGTGTCCTTGCCGCGACACGTGCTCGTCGCGACGAGCTCCTGTTTCCAGCATCAACGTCCTTTAGTCTTTTGCACATAACTTTTGTTGTAGATGTTCAAATGAGGTAATTTTGGATTCGTTGTAAACTAGAGACATAGGGTTACAAGTTTGATGAAGAAATGAAGTTATGATTCAGCCTTTAAGGATTTCAATTATTGTATGGAATTTGGGGATAGATTATTGTCTCAGCACAAGGATAGTTTGCTTTTAATTTTTGAAGCCTTTTGGATTTCTTTGAATATTGTTTGACTGTGAGCTTGGTTTGTTATAGGAAACCAAGCAGACCCGATCCAAGAGCAAGAGAAAAGGCAACGCTAAACTTGGATTCGATTTTCGGTGGGTAATGTATTTATAGTTATTGTGTGATTGAACAAATTCTTACCTATAAGAGGAGGAATTAGAAGAAGAAAGGAAAGAAAAAGAAGGAGTTGTCGTGGGTTTAAGAGAAAAGAAGAGGAAAGCTTAGGGTCCTTTGCTGAAGGAATTAGCCAGACTTAATGTGACTTTGAGGCAGGTTGAGCCTGATTGTGTGTTGGCAAACTTTAGAGTGAGGCCGGTACTGAATGAGAAGATTAAGGAATTGCAGGAACAGGATGAACATTTGAGCAGACTTCGAGAAGAACTTAAAAGTGGAAAACATTCCGAGATAGAGGTAAAGGAGGATGGATTGATGGTTTTGGGCAACAGATTTCTGCTCATATTTTCTTACAACTATCCCGACGGATCACCTCGGTTTCAGCCTTGAGGGGTCGGGACTCGGGCCCAAAGTTCTTTGATATCAGGGAAGATTGTTGGGCTCCAGAAACAGGGTCCAACATCTTGTGGTATCAAAGCTTAGGCTTATGGGGCAGTCGACTTCTTTGGGACAACAGATCCAGAGGAAACCGAGACTTGGTTGAGGAAGACCGAGAGGATTAAATAGTTACTAACTTAGTACAAGATCTCTAATTATTGTGGAGCTATCGATGCCTTGCAAGGATCACTTGTCGTCTTGAGTTGCACCTGAGGAGGGAAAACATAATGGGTTGAGCTACACAGCTTAGTGGCTAATATATTTATAGCCATCGGTAACTAGCACAAATTCAAACGTATGTATGTATATATATATCTAGCAATTCTAACACTCACACCATATTCAAGAAATTTACACATTCATCACATGGCCAGAGAGTGTCCTCAATATGCTAGACCGGAGAGAAGTTAGATGCAAGTTTCTAAAAGATCTGAAACTGTAGGGCCCAAGGCTACAACTGAAGTGGGCAGTTCTGATGTAGCTAAGAGGGCGAGCCTTCCATGGAGACCAAGGGGGCAGGCACCAGCTAGAGTGTTTGCAATGACACGGGAGGCCGCAGAGACCGCTCTAGATGTTGTGACGGGTACAGTTAAATAAAAATTTGGGATCCAACAGGAGAAGCCTTTAACTTAGTCAATATGCACGCGACATACTTGAATGGACTACACCAAACCTACATAACATGTAATTCACATCTTGAAAGCTTGTTGCCCAAAATGGCACATTTTCAAAACTTGATTTTTCATAAACATGAGATATTTTGAAAGCCATTTCCGAAAACATGATTTCATAAACATGATATCTTTTCAAAAATCACTTTCAAAGTCTTTTCATAAATTATCACACAAATCATATAACAAACATATTGCAATTTCTCAATTCATTCAAGAAGTAATAAATGCAACACTTATGATGCAATTGAAATCATTAAACTTCCTTGATTCAAAGAAAACATTAGTGGCTTATTTACTCTGTTATAAACATGTACCCACCTTGAATTCCTTGCTTACCAACTTGCTAAAAAATGCATCTCCCCTTTCTCCTCTTGCCTCTCTTGATTTCCTTCAACAATGGCAAAACCTCATTCAATAGGACTCCAATTGAAAATCCCACAATGCAAAATCACTAAAATTGATTCTAGAATACTTAAACCCATGCATTTTCTAAACTCCATAAACTAAAATCCTTTCAAAAATCTAAAAGATTCGAAATGATCTTACCTTGATTCTTCACCAAATGAAGAGTTTCTTAGCTTTAATTGAAGCTCTTCTCTTCCTCTACCTTTTTCTCTTCTTGAACAATCTCAAAATCTCTTTTGAATGCTAAGAAAAATGAAACCCTAGTTCAACTCTCTTCTTTTTTCTAAAACCACCGAAACTCTCACTTCTCTCTTTTCTTCTTTTCGTTATTTTCTTCTTCTCTCCCACAAATCACGTTTTTTGCTTCTTAAAATGCAAGATAACACTTAATTCTTCCATTTATGCCCTTAATGAGTGAGAAATGTCCAATTTGCCCTTTCTTCCATGCCTTATGTCTTTTATACTAAAGTGTCTTACTAAAAATACCCTTGAGCATTCTTATAACCTTAACACTTTAATTCCATTAACCCATACAATAAATCCTACTAACTTTGACATAATTTAATAACTCCAAAATAATTAATCTATCAAAACCTCAAAAATTATTTAAATCATGCTTATTCATCAAGAAAAAAATTTGGGGGCCAACAATATATGTAATGTAATTCATATATGTACTTAAATGCTCTTGATAACACCTTAAAGTTCTTAGCAACTCTCCAACTTATCAAAGGTTCTTCCATAACTGAACTTATGATGTTTATACTTATAACTCTTGTGCCTAGTTGTTAAAAACAAAAACTACTTGTTATAAACTAGCTACCAAAAATAACTTTTTTCTATGTATGAGCACTAACCCTGTGATAAACTTAAACACTCTAAAAAACATTCAATAGTTCTCTCAATTTTTTATTTAAAAATCAAAAACTAAAATCTCCCTTAAGCATGAAACATTTTTTGCTTTAAGCACACAACATGTAACATTTATGTAATATTGTGGCCCTATAATATTAAGATGAAAAAGATAAGGGTTTTGATAAATTTACATTAATTTTGTACATATTAAAGGACTTCAATCTTCTTTGTTCTTGGTCTATTTGACTTGTTTTGTCTTAAAACTATCTTGAATTATATTTGTGCTTTATTTTAGTCATTTAATTTATCCTTTAATTCCTCAATTGATTTAATTAACTCATTTCCTTCCTTGAACTTGATCTTTCACATGTTGCTCTATTATATTATATCAGAGCTACTAATATCACTAAAAATAAATTCATTTATAATAATAATTTTTCAACAAAATCATGAGGTAGGACCTCACTTAGTCCAATAATCTCTTCTTTTTTTAATAATGATACAATATTTAGTGATACTGCAGAAAATACTATATTGAATAAACTTCTCCTAAGTAATAATATGTAGTATTTGCTCTTCCTGAATTCGTGCATCATTGATTTATTAAAATCAAGAATCAATATCACCATTCTATTCACTTCTTTTTTCAACACTAAAAAGTGTATATGATATATAGTTGTTAGTATCAAAATAGAAAATTAAGTATTTTCTCTCTTCCTTTTTAGAAACTTCTATTATTTAGACACTGTACATATAAAATGCTTGTCAAAATAAGCAAATTTTGAAAAGCTCATGTACTAATTCATCGATCAATATTTCTCTCTCCTTAGATATGCAAAAATATTTTATCTTCTTAAATATATAAAAAGTAACTTCTCATTTTATGTACCACCAATGATTACCTCCTTTGGTTCAATAATTGGTCTTTTTGGTGATTTTTCTATTGAGATCAATTATTAGATATACCATTGATGTCCGTTATTTGATAGTAATAGAAGTGGTATCAATTATTGGCATTATTTAATGCCACTTAATATTGACTTAGAAGGAAATAAAATATGTTCTAATTATCTACACAAATTTTCGTCCTTGAGTTTAGTAATATAACTTTTTAAACCCACATTCTTTTGACTTTACTTAATAAGCATTATTTCAAAAAGCAATTTCTATTGATATGTCCATAATCATAATAAAAATAACATCTCACTTGATGGGATTCAAAGTGTTACCACTATGTGAGAAAGACATATAAGAATATGACAAATATGTATTTTGTTAGATCTTTTTTGCATGTTTTGGTGTATGGGAGCTCTTTTTTAGACATATAGGGGATAATAAGCTCTTTTAATGTGATAGTGAGGCCTAATAAATGAATTAGCATTTAACATGTTCTTTTGATGAAATTATGTCCCATATTGATTGTGAACATGTGCCGTTTGCTTGTATGATGACCTATGACAATTGTGAACTTGTCTCATACCATTTTTATGAAAAAAGGCTTATATAAAAAAGAAAGATGTTGTATGCTCTTTTTATATGTATTTGTAAGAAAACGTGATTGAATGTTATACCCTTTAGTTTTAAAATGTGAACCATATATGATGCATATAATTTACCTTTTGTTTGGGTCAACAAGGATGATAGATAAATATGTGATTTTTATACGTAACATGCCCATATAATTATTTAGGCATAGGTTCATCATATAAATACTTTTCCCTAAAAAAAGGTTTTCTTTAATTTGGATGATGTTCTTCCATAAGTAAAACTAATTCCATACTTATTACAAGGACTTTGTTAGGCTCCAATTATTAAATTGTCATTAGTAACAATTTCCTTCTTTTGGTTCATTGATCGATCAATATATCAACCAATGTGTTTGCACTTTTTCTTACAACTCTTTATATAAAAACTTCAAATCTCTTACTTAGTTTGGTTGACTAAAACACTCTTTTGATTGATCAATATAAATAAAGAAAATTAAAACAATCTTCATTTGTTCATATTTCCTTAATCATATAACTTCCGAATCATTTTCCATTAGTCGTATATAAAAATTAGGTAAAAGACATCAAGCTTCCTTGTGATTTAAAACCTTTAATTTTTAAAATTATTGAGAAAACTCTTTGTAGTTTTTAATTTTATAAAAAATCTCTTCTCTTAGACTTCGGCTAAAAAATAACAATGAAACACACACGTTATGAATATCACACATAGACCAATTAAATGCTCTTTATATGACTATCCAACCCAAATCTTTAACTCAAATTAAACTAACTAAACACAACATAAACCAATAGTTTCTTATAATTATCTTAAATTATTAATCTAAGTTGGGTTTAATTGGTTTAAATCAAGTTTAAAAACTGAGTTGTATTACTATATTAGTAATATTTGATTAGTCCCTGTTTAATGTTTATACTATGCATATTTCATTGTTATTTTTTAATCGAAGTTTAAGAGAAGATGTTCTCTTTTTTTTTGAAAGATTGAAACTAAAATTTTAAAATAATTTTAAAGATTAAAGGATTTTTCTAAATTTTCTTAAACTGCAAGAGAAGTATATATCTTTTACCTTATAAAAATTTTCAATTTAACCTTTTCTAAACTTAAGGATCTCACCCTAACTCACTAAATGATCAAACAAAAAAACCAAAGCTTTAATTATAATCTAACATCCATAATTCTAAAGAAATGCCACCCATAAAATCAATTTATACATAAGGCATAAAAATAAAAATATTTTCAAGGTCTTGTACTTCTACACCCTCTTATACGTATATCGTTTAACTTACTATCCAATAACAAAATTTTCAGTATGACTAAGATTCTCATTATCAACACAATTATGATTTTGTTGGACATATATATTATCAAATTTAAAATTTTTATTCAAAATTATATTTATTCAAATGATTATCATCAAAGCTTACAATACTGATATGATTTGTAACTCTTTCAAAATATATGTATGATGATGAATTGAGGTCAAATATACACATTATATATTCATAATCTTAAAATATATGTTGGATATAACCTTATTTATTCTGCAGTAGATCTTGATGTGTCCAAAATGAGAGCCAAATATTGAATATTAATAGTATGTGAAAGGAATTAAATTATAAGAATTCAAATAAAAGATAAAATATAAATTAAAACTATATATCAATTAAAAATACATTTATAGTAACAAATATTGAGTACAAAAATGAAATTTAAATTTATTTCTTAAATCAAATGCATTTTCACTAAATTTGACATATCTTTTATTAATTTATGAGAAAATGACCTTATTTGATTTAATTTTTAATATAACGTAATATGCTAATTTAGTATTTTTAAGATAAATAAAATTTATTTTTTTATGATTAATTGACCTCAGGATTTAAGGTCAATATTAATTAACCACAATAGCTAACATAGACAAGTATGTATCAATCTCATGAAGACGGTAAGTACTAATAGTTACCTTTTTCTTATATCTAGCCTAAGAATTGGATTTTTAGTTTTCTAATTAAAATAAAGATAAATGAATAAACTAAATTAATATTAAACAATTCTAAATTCAGGATAAGTAAAATACAAAGAAATTTTAATATTAAATAATAGTGTCTAGGTAACGAATCCCCCTAAGCATCTTTGAATTGTGAACCTTTTATTATTCAATCATATTATTAATTATTGGATCGTAAAAATTCCTATCTTATGTTAATAATTCTCCCGAGACTACTAACGACTAATTCATCAGTTGATTAATATAAATCTTTCTAGTTAAAAGCCCTAGAATTGCATTATTGATTTATGAATTCTGCTATTGGGTTTGAACTTAATCCAGAAGAATTATGTTGGCCTATCTCTAGGTTGGCATGCGATCTCTTTTAATTATAGTAGATCTATTCATATAAGAGAATTTCTCAATCTCAACCACATGAAATTAAATCATGCATTAATATTCTACATATATTATAACAAGAATAAAATGCATAATTGAATCACAATAATCGATCAATTATAATTCCTTTTAATAAAAGATTAAAATGTATTGTTATCACAAATTGGCGTTCATAGCACCTAGACACTAAACACGTTTAGTTACTCATAGAAATCGAAATCAATAACAATCATGTAACCAAACTAATATAAAATAAAGAGTTCATAATTCTAAATCTGCCTTTATCTTTTATTGACTATTCTTACAATTTGAATTGGATGTAGCCTTCTATCAAATATCTTTCATGTTAGCTCCGTGTTTTCCTAATCCCTTGTTCAAAATTATCACTCCTTTAGGTGTGTTACATATCAAGACTGTTTAGTAATTCGACTCTCTTCAATTTACCTATGCTTATGTCTTTTTATAGTAAAATTTAGGATTTTAATGGGACATATACGGTGTAACACCCGGTATCTAGTTTACCCGGTACACCAAAATAAATTGGTATTTGAGACTGATGTTATTAAAATCACAGAACAGTGAATAATAATTCTTGGTGAAATCAAATTAATGATGTATGACATTTTTCGGTGGTCACAGGAAATTGTATGAGCAGATGTAAAAAAAACCAGTACAAGAGTGGCGTTTTTGTAAATAAGTGGACATGAGGCTTATATAAGAAGCTAACTACACATAAGACAAAAACCTTGTCTTCTTCTTCCTCCCTCACTCACGAGAATCACCATGGGAGTTCTCTTTCAAGGTTTTCAACCTTTGTAACAAGAAGGAGAAGGAGAATCAAGCCACTCCATCAACATAAAAAGGTAAGCCTTCATTCCAATGCTTAGTTCTACCCATTAAAGCTTAGTTTTCTCTTCTTTTGTGAAACCCACTTGATGAAATGTATGGGTTTGATATTTTGGATGATGGGTTTTTGTTCTTTGATGTCTAATGACACATTAACAAGAAGAAATTTCATTTTTATGGTGATTTGGGGGGTTAAATCAAAACTTAGGGTTTTGAAGGTTAAGCTATCAATGGAGACAGATTCGTAGCTCTCTTTGTACATTTTGTTTGAGCTGTTTAACGTGTGAATCTGGAGAAAATCAAAATATAGAAGTTGTATATCCAGATGTCTACTATCTCCCTAAATGTTTCCAAGATTTTAGGGTGAGCCGAACAAGTGTAAGAGGCCCCAAATTGGTACTGGTTCAGAATACTAGCAAGATTGAAACGAGAAATGAAAGTTAATTGTTTGAAGACCTTAGAGTTAGAATTGGATGATGAGTTCTGCTTAAGAAATGTTCCATAATGTGTCATATAAGTTCTGTACAAAGGAAATTTCAATTGGATGAGTGTTCTGTTATATATGGCTGAATAAGTGAGGGTGTTACTAACCTTAGTGATACAGAAGAGAACAGAAACAGATCAGGCTTGTAAAAATCACAATAAATCCAATTTACAT
>JAOSBM010000205.1:28470501-28486029 GCA_027568955.1 Erythroxylum tenue | reverse complement strand
CTTGAGTTTTACAATATACGAATATGTATTTCTCGTAATATCTCTTGAAAATTGTTCAGTCAGTCGTATGTGTCTTCGACTCTGTCTTCTTATTTATAGTTGAGTCTTCAACTGCTTCTTGATTCTTGAAAGAAACGGTTAGGCAGTTGCGCTCTGTAACTTCCACAGTTTGATACCTCTGACTTCCTTTGTCTGCTTTTGGTATCGTCTGTTTTCTTCTTCACATAATCTTTCGTCTGTTTTTTTGCTTCGTCTGCTTTTGTTCTAAGCTTTCGTCTGTTTTTCCGCTTCGTCTGCTTTTGTACTAAGCTTACGTCTGTTTTTTCGCTTCGCATATCTTCCGTCTGCTTTTCTATTTGCATAGCTTCCGTCTGCTTTTTGCTTTGTCTGTTTTTCTCATTTCGTCTTCTTTTCATTTAACTTCTTGTTTGTTCATCATCAAAATTTATTTAATACGTAAAGTCACTTTTGACTTAACATAAGTATGCTTCCGTAGTTTATTTCTCGTGTCTGTCCCGACGGGTCACCCCGGGTTCAGCCTTGGGAGTCGGGACTCGGGCCCATATATCTTCGATTATGCCTCTGCTTTGGATAGTTGAGCTCCGAGAACGGAGTCCAGCACTGTTCGGCTGGGGTCCGGGAACGGGGTCCAGCATATGCCTCTCCAAAATGCCATCTATTTCTGTGGTAGGAACTCTTTTAGTTTGAATATAGCAATGAATTCGATGAGAGCAACAACTATTAATAGATTGGACTCAAGTTTAGGGATGACAATGAGTCGACCTCTGTAAACTCAAGCCCTAGCCAGGTCATAAAAAATTTAAAAAAACGACATTGTTTTGTCTAAAATGACACCTTTTTTTTGTCCGTCAGTTAGACTCGAGGCCTAGTCAAGCCTAAAAAATCAGGCCTGATGCTCGGTCAACTCAAACCTAGCTCGTTGACTTCAGGTCGGCCTAGTTCGAGCCAAGCCAAGGCTCAATATATTGCCAAGCCTACCAAAGTTTGGCGGTCTAAAAACATTTAAGAGTAACTTTTTCTTCACATTTTTGTTGACATACTAGTTGTGTCGTGCAAGTCTAAAGATCAATATGTTCAATAATGATATTTAGTAGTCAATCTCATCATCATAATGCACTAGAAAATCCTCTCTCTCGTAATTTCGAAATTGTTTAAGAAGAAAATAGGAAGCTAAAACATGGAAGAGCAACATCAGTCACATATGAACTATGAAGCTTATACAAGATGGGTTAATTTTTGGTTTTAGGATATATATAATAACTAGTTCCATTCCTCTTGTCGTTCTAAATTCAATCTTCTCTCTTCTTGACCCATTTTTAGTTTGGTATACTACAATGTCTTCCTCCATTAATAGAAACTCAACACCGTATAAGGGAATATTATAGGATTAATAAACCCTCATGTTACTTACCCTCATACTCTCCCTTCTTTCTAGTTGTGCCATAGTTGGGTTTGTCGTTTATGGCAATCTCCAGCTTTAAGCTTCACCTTTATTCCGTATATCTTCTTCATTTATTCCTTAACATTTTGGCTTTTTAGTTTACATTCCCTATTCATTATTTCTTGGAGCCCCTCCCCTTCTCATTACCTATTCATTGATCTTCGAGCTCCTTCTGCACAGTCTGATGCATGGTCGTGCAAGAGATTGTGCATCTCCTAGAACCTTAAGTTTTGTCATAAATAGACATTTTCGGTGTCAATTGAAAAGAGTATACTTTTGGAGGTGATTCCAAATGTGGAGTCATTTTCTAGGTACAATTTTAGTCCAAAGAAGTAGAAAACACGAAGAAATCATCGACATATCCATCAAAATTCAAGATCAAACCTTTAAATTGCAAGAACATTTAATAGAACTCAATAAGGGAGATTTAGAATTATGATCCCATTGTTTTCGATGCGTATTTCTATTTAAGTAGGTTTGATTTCGAATCCGATCGTGTGTAACTAAACATCCAGTTAGTATTTAGGTTAGATGAATCTTATGTTAATACTTTGATATGATTTGATTCTTTTATCAATGCAATTGCTTGTTTGATATATTGTGATCTGATTATGCGTTTTATTTACGTTCTAATAATTCGAGAATCTTAGATCAAAATCTGATTTCATACGTAGTGATCAAGAAATCCCAGTATGAATATATCTACCATAATTAGCAGTTGATTACAACTCTCGAGATAGTATGACATAAATCTTTCGGATTAGGGTCAAACCTAATAGAGGGACTCATAAAACAGTAATGCAATCATATAAGATTTAACCTGAGTAATTCAGTTAAAGATCTTAGGATTAGTTGTTAGTAGACTTAAGGTCAGTTATTAGCATACCATAGGAGTCTCCACGGTCGAATATATCAACAAAACAATTATATGATAAAAGATCAATCTATTAATGGTTTAAGGGGATTCGAACCTGAATACTAATTTCTGATAATGATAGTTTTCTATGTGAATTCCACTATGTTTGTATGCATTATAGCTTCCTATTTCTTTAATTGGTTTACTTTTTATTTTCTTTTTATTAAAAACCGAAAGTCATTCCTTAGGCTAGATAATAGGGGAAGGGTAGTTACTAGTATTCATCGTCTTCGTAGGATCGATCTGTACTTGCCGATACTAGCTACAACTATGTTGTGTACTTACGGTTATTACAATATTTACCAACTCAAAAAATAAGTCAATCAAGTTTTTGACGCCGTTACTGGGGATTTTGATATTAGGAAAGCCTGAATGCTATTACTCTAGTAATTTTATTTTATTTTTTATCATTGTTTTTCTTTTTCTTTTATTTTAATTTTGCCTTTTGTATTTGTTTTATTTTATTTTATTGTATCTTGTTGTATTTTTGACTTATTAATTTAATTATCTTTTAAATTTCTCTCTTTAATCTTGAGTTTGTGGTTCATTGTAGGAATTACGATTCATTGTCATATCCACAGCTCATAATGGAAGGATGGAGTTTACGAGAATTTTGTAGGAGTCAGAGTATGTCTTTGCAAACTGTAGCATCACCATATGGGAGAGTAAGGTGTTCTTACGTGTTTTTGGAAGCTCAATCAATATTTAGGTCGTGTCACAACATTAGTAAGAGTTATCACTACATTCATAAGTGCCAACCATCAACACATAGATGGGAGCAACCTAGCATGTATAATAATCAACATCATTGTGTAGCGTATGAGAAAAACTACAATTCAGAGCGGAGCAACTCTTACACTTTTGGATGGAACAATTACGCTCCAGCTAGATATTTACAACACCAAGCATCTCCATATAATGAGCTAACTTTGGAAGATAAATTAATGGAAATCTTTGCTGAAATAAAAGATGATCGACACAAATTCGAGAGTGAAGAAAAGACAAGGGTTAGCTTCATGAATGGAGGGACAATTAAAGAAGAGCTCCTAGAAGAAAAAGAAAGTATTGCAAATAAACAAATAGAATACCTTACCGAGAGAGTAGCTAGTCAACATGAATTCAATGTGATATTTTCTTCACCTACATATGATGAGTATAATTTGAGTTTCCAACCATCCCAGAAGGAAGAAGAGACAACAGTCGATTTCATGAATGAAGATACATTTCAAGAAGGCTAGGAGGTAATTGCTGCTCTGAAAAATATGATGATCGAGTTTATTCAAAACTCAAACATGAGGCATCAACAAAGAGAGGCTCGTATACAAAACATGGTGAATCAAATCGATAAGCTAGCAGAGATATTATCCAACGAACAACTAAGGAGTTTGCCTTGTCCTAATGAAACAGATCCTAATGAATTTGGAATGGTGATCACACTTAGTAGTGAATATGAGCTCTCAGAAGAAGAATACGAAAAGGAAGCAAGTGTTACAGATAAATTAATGGAACTCCTTGTTGACATGAAAGTTGAACGACACGAATTCGAGAGAGAATAAAAGGAAAAGGTTGGCATTATGATTGGAGTGACATTACAAGAAGAGCTTCTTGAAGAAGAAGACAAGGAAACCTCCATCTAATAAGAGAAAGTAGGGGAGCGGCGGAAGGTAACTGAAGAAGATGAGCCAAAAGCCTTTGTCCAAGAAGAAGAAGAAGAAGAGTGGACAGAGGTGATTGAGGAAGAACTGATAAAGGAACCAAGTAAGGAAACTACTGATGAGTTGTTGGTAATGAGCATAAGTACGGAGGGTTCCCAGTTCATCAAAGATAAAATGTTCAAACCGATCGACGATTTGGGGAGTTTTTTATTCCCTCTTTCATTAACAGTTTGTTATTAGAAAGGGAGTTATTGCTTGAAATTGGATTTATTAATTTGATATATTATTTCCTTGTTATTATCTTGCAACAAGTGGCTTGCTTACAGGCTATAAAATCACTTTGTAGAGGAAAAGGTGGAAGCAAGTCGTTGATTATTGATCTAGGATGAAGTTGAGCTTAAAGGTTACATTGAGCTATCGACGTTAAAGAAGCGCTGCATGAGAGGCAACCCATGAGTTAGTTTTAGTTTTATTTCAATTTTGATATTATCTTGTGTTTACTCTCGTCCTAGTATAGGATTTTATTTTCTGTTATGTTATTTCTTTTTTTCTTTTCATCCTTTTCTCTTATATGTTGCAAGGACGTTAGTCTCATATTGGATGGATCCAAATCAGAAAATTGTCATAGTTAAGAAAGTACCACTAAACCCTCTCACTTTTTCTAAATGCTTATATTGTGTACATTGGGGACAATGTACAACTTTAAGTGTGATGATGGGTTTATTGAATTTTAACTGATTTCTTCAAGCTTATTATAATCCTGATTATAAATTTTATTGACTAATATCTTAAATTGGTTGAATCTGTCCATTAATATTGCACTTCATTATTGATTGATTTGAATTAGTATGTAAAAGGATGATGGTTAGAATAAAATTAGTTTTCTAAGTCATATTTTTCACAATCATTGAAATATTCAAGTTGAATGATATTGCATATTGTTTGCACACATATACTCATATTTTTTTGTGAGCTTTTGAGCTTAAAGAGCAAATTTTCAAAATTTTTAAGCTTTTTAATTCTTTCATGTGTGTGATATCGTGTATAGTCGGATAATTCTAGAACTTGCTTTTATTATGCTTGCTGAGACCATATTTGTTAAATTAGAATCGTTGATATGATGAAGGCACTTAGATTTAACAACTTGCTGTAGCCTATTTCTTTGAAAATTACCGTACTCTCAAATTTACCTTGAGGAATAACCAAGTTAAGTCTTATCCTTTTTCATTGATTTAACCCAAAATATTAACCTTTTTCCTATTGTTCTTTAAAAACTTGTTTATTATTTTGAACCTTGAAAGTTATTTACTTTATTTATTTGTTGAGGCTTGAAATGTGTGAAATGTCTAATATTTACTTAATTATGGTACTGATTAAAATGTTAAAGAAAAAAAGAAAAAAGAAAAGAAAAAGAATAAAAGAACAAAAAGAACAAAAAGAAAAATTTTATGGTACCAATCGATGCATTGACAAGACTTATGTATATTTGTAAACAAGTCTTGAAATAATTTATGTAGTAAATTTCCATCAATTCAGCCATTTTTATTGTCCCAATCATATATTACCTAAGCCCTATTACAACCTATATAAAGACCTTTTGATTTTTGTTTTTAGTTTGTAAATAAGTGATGGAGATGTGATTTTATTGCAAGCTTATGGCAAGAGTTTTACTATGCATTGATTGATAGTTTTGATGCTTTTCACCCTAAACACTTGAGTGCATTGAGTGAAATCTTGGTGAGGGTGTAAAAAGATATGCTTTTGATTTCAATGCGATTGTTGATGTGATTATTATCAATATTACTTAGGAAATTAATTTTAGGACAACTTGACTCTAATTATATGTTAATTTGATTAAATAGGATATGATGATGTACAGTATAAATGGACAGGCTGCAATTGATGTGAATTGATGTTATAAAATTTATAATTTTAATTATGGTTTGCTTGAAGACAAGTGAAAGTTTAAGTGTGGGGATGTTTGATAGATGAATATTTGACTATATTTTTACACCTATGTTTGATGCATTTTGTTTGATATTTTATACGTTTTTCTTATATTTGGTACTTAGTTTGCTCCAAGTGCTTTTATAGGTGATAATTGCCTTCATGTATTTAAAGGAGAGGAATTTAGAGAAAAACACGACTTAAAACGAAGAATCAAAAAATCTGAAGGAATGCATGACCATGCACTTTTCCCGTGGCCGTGCATTTTCGCAATATCTAGCAAATTCTGATTTTGCACGATCTGATGCACAGTCGTGCAAGAGACCATGCTTCTCTCAGAACCCTAAGTTTCATGCTAAAAAAGGCATTTTTTGGTGGCAATTGAAAAGAGTAGACTCTTGGAGGCAATTCCAAACATGGAGTCATTCTTTAGGTGCAATTTTGGTCCAAAGAAGCGGAAAACACAAAGAAATCATCGACAGATCCATCAGAATTCAAGATCAGACCTCTACATCACAAAACATCTTATAGAAGTCAATAAAGGAGATTTAGAATTATGAACTCATTGTTTTCAATTCATATTTCTATTTATGTAGGTTTGATTTCGTATTCAATCATTTGTAACTAAACATCCAGTTAGTATTTAGGTTAGATGAACCTATATGATGATTCTTTTATTAATGCAATTGGTTGTTTGATATATTATGATCTGATTACGTATTTTATTTATGCTCTAATAACCCAAGAATATTATATCATAATTTGATTTCATATGTAGAGATTGAGAAATCCTAGTGTGAATAGATCTACAGTAACTAGAAACAGTTGATTGCAACTTTAGAGATATGATGAAAAAAATCTTCTGGATTAGGGTCAGACTTAATAGAGGGACTCATAAATAGGTAATGCAATCCTATAGGATTTAACCTGAGTAATTCGATTAGAGACCTCAAGATTAGTTATTAGTAAACTCAAGGTCAGCTATTAGCATATCATAAGAGTCTCCAGGGTCTAATACATCAACAAAACAGTTGCATGATAAAAGATCAATATGTTAAAGGTTTAAGGGGATTTGAACCTAGATACTAATTTCTGATAACGATAGTTTTCTGAGTGAATTCTACTATCTTTGCAATCATTATCGTTTCCTCTTTCTTTAATTGTTTTAGTTTTTATTTTCTTTTTATTAAAAACCTAAAATCAATCCTTAGGCTAGATAATAGGGGAAGGGTAATTACTAGAATTCATCGTCTTTATGGGATCGACCCGTACTTACCGATACTAGCTACTGCTATGCCGTGCACTTGCAGTTATTACAATATTAAACAACTCACAAAATAGGTCAACCAAGTTTTTTATGTCACTTTTGGGGAGTTTGATATTAGGAAACCCTGAATGCTATTACTCTAGTCATTTTTATTTTATTTTATCGTTGTTTTTATTTTCTTTATTTTAATTTTGCCTTTTGTATTTATGTTATTTTATTTTATTGTATCTTATTATATTTTGACTTATTAATTTCATTATCTTTTGAATTTCTCTACTTAATCTTGAGTTTGTGGTTTATTGCAGGAATTACGATTCATTGTCCTATCCACAGCTCACAATAGAAGAATGGAGTAGACAAGACTTTTGTGGGAGCCAAAGTATGTTTTCGCAAACTATGGCATCACCATATGGGAGAGTGAGGTGTTGTCACATGTTTTCGAAAGCTCAACTGATATTTAGGCCGTGTTGAGACATTCGTAGGAGTTATCACTACAATCATGAATGTCGACCACCAACACGTAGATGGGAGCAATGTAGCATGTATAATAATCAACATGATGGTGCAGTGTACGAGAACAACTACAATTCAAAGCAGAGCAACTCTTATACTTTTGGATGGATAGATTACGTTCCAGTTGGATATTTACAGCACCAAGCATTTCAATGTAATGAGCCAACTTTGGAAGATAAATTAATGGAAATCTTTGTTGAAATGAAAGATGATCGAAAAAAATTTGAGAGTGAAGAAAAGACAAGGGTTAGCTTCATGAATGGAGGGATAATTCAAAAAGAGCTTCCAATAGAAAAAGAAAGCATTACAGATAAACTAATAGAATACCTTGCTGAGAGAGTAACTAGTTAACATGAATTTGATGAGAGATTTTCTTCACGTACATATGATGAGTATAATTTGAGTTTCTAATTGTCTCAAAGTGAAGAAGAGATAACAGTTGATTTCCTGTATGAAGATACATTTCAAGAAGACAAAGAGGTAACTGCTGTTCTGAAAAATATGAAGACCGAGTTTATTCAAGATTCAAACATAAGGCATCAGGAAAGAGAGGCTCGTATACAGAACATGGTGAATCAAATCGATAAGCTAGCAGAGATTATCCAATGATCAACTATGAAGTTTGCCTAGTCCTAATGAAACAAATCCTAACGAATTTGGAATGGCAATCACCCTTAGTAGTGAAGATGAGCTCTTAGAAGAAAAAGAGGAAGAGGAAGCTAGTATTACAGATAGTTAATGGAAGTTCTTGCTGACATGAAAGTTGAACGACACAAATTCAGGAGAGAAGAAAAGGAAAGGGTTGGCTTTATGATTAGAGTGACGTTACAAGAAGAGCTTCCTTAAGAAGATGATGAGGAAACTTAAAATTATAGTCAAACTAAAGAGGAAACATAAAATTATAGTCAAACTATCTAAATTTAACTTTTTGAGCCAATATTAATAGTAATCAAATCATAATCTCATTGAAAGAAAAAGAATTATTATTTACACCCTTACTAAGATTTCACTCAATGCACTCAAGTGTTTAGGGTGAAAAGTATCAAACTCTCAATCAACGCATAGTAGAATTCTTACCATAAGCTTGCAGCAAAATCATATTTCCACCACTTATGTATAAACCAGAAACAAAAATCCAAAGGTCTTTATACAGGTTGTAATGGGGCTTAGTTATGGTTTGGTTGGGATATCAAAAAAGGTTAAATTGAAGGAAATTTACAAAAAAGAAATTGCAAGACTTGTTTACAAAACACACAGGTCCTTTCATTACAACTTTATTGGTACCATAAACTTATTCACAATTTTTTATATACTCATATAATAACTCTTTCCTTTTTTCACAATAATTGAGTATTCAATACAACAATTAAAGAAATAATTGACCTTTTAAGATATTCAATTATTAACAAGTAAATAATGTAAATAACCTTCAAGGTTGAAAACAAATAAAAGATATTCAAAGGAAATGGGATAAAGGTTAATATGTAGGTTTAGTCAACGAAAAAGGATAAGCCTCAACTTGGTTATTCCTAAAAGATAATTTTATGGATGTAGTAATTGTCAAATAAATAGGCTAAAGCAAGTTGTTGAATCTAAATGCCTTCATCATGTCAATGTTTCTAATTTAACAAACACGGTCTCAATATGCATAATGAAAGCAAGTCCTAGAATCATCCTACTATATATGATAACACACATGAAAGAAAGAAAAAGAGCTTAAATTTTTTTAAAATTTTTCTCTTCATAAAAATAGTCTTTATAATGAATTTACACGTTTGAAGTTATCCCTCTTTCGTTATCTCAATAGTTCACTGTTTGCATTTCCCTTGCTTCTATAGTCTATTGAATTATGAGGATTTCTTTGTAAAATGGATGGAAAAGGTTGAAGGGAAGAATAAAAGACTTATCTGTGTTTAGTAGTGTACAGTACACCGCGGATAGACATAAAATTATAGTAATGGGAACTCAATGAGTTTTTACTTTACTTGTGATAAGTGATAATAGTTTTACACGAGAGAAGAAATCTTAATAACTAAAAACTTAAATTGTCAGAGGGGAAACGACAATAGAGGATTTTAAATACATGTCACTGCATTCGATGTGTGTAACGAATTTTAGACCAGCGTCGCCACCATTCATAAAGATGGTTAAAAAGCAGTTACCTTGCACTCTGTTCTCATCTTCAATTAAGAGGGCCTATGCATTTTCATAACAAAATTTGTCGTCAGTGATCCTATTAATTTCACATTCATTCCATATGTAAGATATGGGACTTTTTTATTTAAAATAAATAACCTGCAAAAAAACTAAAATTTACAATATTTATTGTAATAATCTAACTATTAATCTTGGTTTTATAAATCAATACTATGGTTAATTCATATTTTCGATGACTCCATCAATACAATAACATCACTCTTTAGGGAAAAAAAAAATTAATGACACCTCCTATGCAATCGTTCCTAGGAATACATCTATTATTTGCTTCTATGATAAGTCATGGAAATCAGCAAATTGATATAATTATTTAAAATTGCGCCTACAACCCATACACAATTTTGAAACAAATGGTAGCTATTATCTGCCATCTCAGACATATATATCACTAACTTAATAACACACTTTACTGACTGACTAAAGGAATAAAATATGTTTGAATTAAGGATTCTAACATTAAATATGTTTGAATTGAAATAAATTTCAATATTTCTCTCCTCAACTATTGTAACACCCACCTAATAACATTAAAAAACTAGTTTTACCAGACATACTTCATTACTTGCCTAAATGGTTTGCCGTGTTCCTATTATAGAATCCTTGGAGGGTTAATTCAAATAATACGATCACTACAAAAAAAATAAGGCATTTTGCAATATTTTTAAAACGTCACAAAATGTCCAAAAACGTCGTAGAATGTATTTTGCGACGTTTTAAAAAACGTCACAAAAAACGTTGTGAAATGTGGTGTAGGTAAAAGGTTTCTGCGACATTTTATGTAAAACGTCAATAAAAATACTGACATTCCGCGACGCTTATAAAAACGTCACTGAAAGTTTGGACAATCAGCGACGTTTTTAAAAAACGTCACGGAATCTCTAACATTCCGCGATGTTTTAAAACGTCGCAGAATGTAAAGGAATCTGCGACGTTTTTTTTAAAACGTTGCGGAATGTCTTTTGAGACGTTTTTTTTAAAACGTTGCGGAATGTCTTCCGTGACGTTTTTAGAAGCGTCACAAAATGTCTTTCGCGACGTTATTATTATTATTATTATTAATTTTTTTCCATTTAATAATTTTTAATTTAATTTAATAATTTTTAATTTTAATTTTAATTTTAATAATTTTTAATAATCATATTAATTTAATAAATAGTAATTTTTAATAATGATATTAATTTAATAATTTTTAATTTTAATAATTATTTTTAAAATAAAATTTTAAAATCTTATTTATTTAATAACTATTCAATATTATTTATAAATTTTATTTATTTAATAATTCTTCAATTTTTTTAGTATATCATTAATTTTAATAATTATTAATATATCACAAGAATTTCATGACAATGTATTATTTAATGGCAATTCGCAAATATATCATAATACACTAATTAATATCAAAATACATTAATTGCAATTCGCAAATATGTCATAATACATAAATTAATACACTAATTAATCTGAAAGTTCATCTATCAGACTACCAAGAGTCCTTTACGGTCGTGACATGAATGGAGAAGAGATCCCCCTCTCTAACAACTTCACTAAAGGTTCATCTATCATCTCACTGCCAAGACCATTGTAGCCTTTTCCATTTCTTGCTCGTTATCCTCAGCATTAACCCTACACTCTTCAACTGAATGCACTCGTCAGACTAGCTTGCGTAGCTCCTGTTCAAAAAGATGCCATAAAAAGCGAGATTAATTTAGATGAACTGATGTGAGTATAAAAAGCTGATGAGCAGAAAAAACAAGTAAAGGGCTATGTATTAACTTAGTTATCAAAAATGGGATGTGTAGCTTCAGAGGACCAGATGAATGGATGCTCTCAGCAACATGATAAGCATACAATTTACTAATATCCGAGATTGGAAAAGGATTCTGATAGCACTACAGATCCTAAGAGCACCAAGGGTCCAGACAGCACTATGGGTCCTAAACCCATAGTGACTTATGCTAGAAGGAAGAAGGGGAAGGGACTGAACATGGGCCTCAAACCCATGTTGACTTATTCTAGGAAAGTCAAGAGGGGTGAGTCAGCTAACGGGAAGAGGGAATTCGTTAGAGGAGTGAGAGTACTATGTAAGGGAGGGGGGTAGGAGAGAAGGATTAGCTTGGCTATTGTATTGTCTCAGCTGTTAAGCTTGAGGGGCCATTGTTTGGCTGGTAGCATAGTGCTTGAGGATTTTCCTTCGAGACTATAACTAATATCAATAAAATCACTATATTTTCATCCATTCGCTATCAATTGATAGGCCTTCGGGTCCCAAGCCCATGTTAACGTATTATAGGAAGAAGAACAGGAGACAGGAGATGGATAGGGGCCCTAAGCCATTGCTCACATATTCTAGAAGGAATATTAGGACAGCAATCGGTTAGGGGAGTTCATTAGAGGAGAGAGAGGGGACTATGTAATGGTTGGGGAAGGGTAGTGGAGGATCATCTTTGGATTTGCATTGTATTCGGCTGAATGCTGAAAAGGGCCATTAGTGGCTTGGTAGCATAGAACTTGTGGGATATTCTACGAGGCTATAGCTATAATATCAATAAACATACATTTTCTCATCCATTTGCTTATCACTGGTGCTTTCATTGAGAGTCGAACTCAAGGCATGGTACATAGGGTTATTGGGTACAGAGGTCCCCCTTAAACATAGTATTGAGCAATCATCCCAACTCTAAAAGTGAATATAAAGACAAAATAAAAGGGTAAAACAAAAATAGAAAATTTTTATTGGATGGACATGATTTTTCTTGAATTAAATGTATGTTTATATTTTTGACATAATTGATTTATTTAACTTTTTAATAGTGAATTAGTAGTGTCTTATATAATAAAAATTACTTTTAGTAATAGCATGAGGGACAATAATTGGAACTTCTTCTCATAATGATATATGATTAAAAGGTAAAAGTTAAATTATAGATTTATTGGATGGTATAAGTTGTTAGTAGCCTTTGAAAATTGCTACTAGCATAGTATTTAAAACCGAAGCCATAGGAATCTAACCAATTCAACTTTCTCTCTTAAGAGTTGTCCACGTAATGGGTAATTTTATAGATGATAAGCAATATATAATTATACAGCTTCATTAATATTAAATTTTAGTGTAAAAACGCTAGTATTGTCAATGAAGAAAACAGTTCTGAACCTGTCGACTAGGGTCGATCCAAACTTTTCTTCTGTTTCCACCTACGGCATTTATGCCTGTCCCGGAAACTTTCAACTTAGTTTGACTTATTTCCCCTTTTTGTGTTAGTTCACAAGCATTTGACATTTCTGCCCCTTGCCTTGTACCTAATCAGACCACTATAAAATCGGACCATGTCTTTCCATTCAGAAACCATCAACAGAGAAACATAAAAACATGCAGCTCACAAGCTTGCTAGTGTTGTTGCTTGGCTTAGTGGCTTTAGCCACTCCCTCTTTTTCTACTTACGACAAGCCTGAACCTGAACCCAAACCACCAGTTTACGAGCCCCCCAAAAAGGAGAAACCATTCCCTGAACCTAAACCACCGGTTTACGAGCCTCCAAAGAAGGAAAAGCCCTTCCCTGAACCCAAACCACCGGTTTACGGGCCTCCAAAGAAGGAAAAACCATTCCCTGAACCTAATCCTAAACCACCGGTTTATGAGCCACCAAAGAAGGAGAAACCATTCCCTGAGCCTCCGAAGAAGCCATTCCCTGAACCCAAGCCACCTGTTTATGAGCCTCCAAAGAAAGAGAACCCTTACCCTGAACCCAAGAAACCAGGGCCACCCTATGGAAATTATCCGAACCACCCTCCAGCAAAAGAAGATTAGCCACCTTAACCACACAAGCCTCCTTGTATTGAAAAATTGATCTAGTTATGGCGTAACAGATATCTACAATAAGAGCTCTGATTCCATCTGCTCCTGTTTCCGTATATGCCGCGATTAAGGAATGCTTGTGTTATGATCATGTAGATGAATGTTTGTAATGGTTGAGTTGAGCATGTCTCGAGTTACAACATGAAAAGCATTTACTACTTTCTTAGTAATGATATTTATAATCTTGCATGCACCTTCTTTCCTGTGATCCCAAATTCCTATGGAATTGATCCAATCATTAGTTTTCTTCGTTTATTTGCAGCGCCATGGCTCTCTTTTGTCATGCATGTAATAATATCATCAACCCACATAGATGTACGTAAAAGTCTAAAAGCTAATCTTCTATTTTGGCTACAATATGGCCTGGGAGACTAGTAGGTCCACATTCCACTAAATAATTAACCGGCTAGAAAACTAATAAAAGAAAGAAAAACAAATTCCTAAAATAATTTATTGATTTGTTATTTTGCCCTATGATTACGCATTTTCAGCTCGAATTGTTTTCCATTTGAGTACTTGGTTATTTGTGGTTACGTCTTAGCAGGACCTTCTTGGTTCTTAATCTTTAAGATTCATCGTGACGTTTCCCAATATTGATAAATTAGTCCAGGGTCTTTGACGACTTCGTAAGCCCGTCCTGTATGCTGAAGGGCTTCTACAATTTTCTTCATAAAATATACATTTGAGAATATTAAACTTTTCTGATGCTTTCAGATTGCTTAAGGCGTCTCCCTTGACGTTATGTTCTTGAGATATCAACTTTCAATGCGCTTTACAGCTAGATGTGAGCATGTTGTTCACGCAGTTCTTTGATGTTCTGCGGATATTATTGTAAATAAGGATTTTGACCTCATAGGATCCACTCCACTATGACTGATTGAGAATCCAGGCATACCTCAAGTATTTGGATCTAATGTTCATGTCCAAGTTAAAACGTCAACCCACCTGTCAGTTTTATGCTCTGTCTCATTCTAGGGCTTTGAAGTTTGAACGGGTGATGGAATATACCTTGCACTTCATGTTATAGGACCAACGGAGGCGTTCCTATTTCTATTACATTAGATCTTAGAGTCTGAGTTGCATAAATATTTGAAGGATTTTATAATATTAGAATTTGTTGGGTCTTAAAAATTTAAATTTGTAACAACTAATATCAAATTTATCATTCAATTTTAAATTATTGTTTAATAAAATAACTTAAAGATCATTTTTTTTTATGAGTGGAGTTCGTTTTTCTATCTTATCATTCCTTGCCTTGTTTTGACATGTATACGTCAGATGGATTATGTAATTTGCGTTTCTATTATTCAAATCTCAAGAATATTTAAAAGTTCCTTTTTTCGGACTGAATTACTAGGGAGCGGTTAGTTCGTACAGAGGAATGGTAATAAGAATGAGAATGAATATGGTAAGAAATGGGAATGAATATTATCATTATAATTATGATGGTTGGTTAAGAGGAAGGAATGATTACCATTATCATTGATAGTGGTTGGTTTGTAAAAATATTAAGAAATAAAAATTTATTATAATTAATTATATTATATTTTAATTGTATTGTAATTAATTAATTACAATATAATTATTAATTAATGAATGAATTATATTTTAAATAATAATATTGTAACTAATTAATAATATTTTAATTACAATATTTTAATTAATGAATAATTATATTTTAATTACTTATATTGT
>JAOSBM010000205.1:28303938-28320212 GCA_027568955.1 Erythroxylum tenue | reverse complement strand
AAAAATCATTGAAGTATCCAAAAAATACTATAAATATAAAAAAAATATCTTAATATTGTCCGAATCAGTCCGAAGTTATGTACCCGGAAAATGCCATGAATGCATGCCAAAATACTTAAGCATAATTAAGTAAAGAATTAATAATCAATAACAAACGTTATGCGTACTAACTTCCTTTATTATTCTAACCCCTAATTTGGGGCGTTACAGATTTGATTAAGCTTTAAATTGAGTTCGAATTACTAATAAAATTTTAAGGCCAAGTTCAAACCATAAATGGCTCAGCTCGACCTAGCTCATTGCTAATCTGAAAATAAGAGAACAATAGTAATTATTGAGATACATTTTGACATTAGGGTGACAATTTCCATATTTTAAATACATTATGCTACTTTAAACATATCCTTTTATTTTTTATGAGGGCAAGTAACAGATGTAATATATGGTAGACTAGTTGATGACATATTAATGCCTCATTACTTGCCTTTTATTTTTTGCAGTAACAAGGGACAATAGTTTAAGTAGTGTTATTTTGAAATATAGTACACAATTCCATGTTGCTGACTTGTAATATTTACCCTTTTCATCTGTATTTTCTTAACGAAAGTATTAAAGACTTTAAATGTGAATTTGATGATAGATAAGATGATTTGGAAGATTATTCTATATATGGAATATGCTTTTATCTACTTTACCACTGCTTAATGTGTCATACCAAATAATTTTGAACTAAGATATCTATCTGAGCATGTGCCTTGGACATTAAATGATCATAACAATGAGGATCCATGCGTTGGAAATTAGTTTGTGATATAAGTATTAAAGTCAAACTTGGAAATGAAAGGTTGCTTCCTTTCTAAGAGTTGTAACTTATAGTGAACAGACATACTATTCTGAAGGATTGTTTCATTTTTAAGAGTTGTGACTTGTCTTTAACAGACGTGACTGTTTTGAAGAGTTGCGTCCTTTCCAAAAGTTGTGACTTGTCATGAAAAGACGTAACTATTCTGAAAACTATAAATATACATAAGTTTTGGTCAAGATTAAAAAGTTTTTTGAACAATTCTACCAACACAATCTCTGCATTCATAATTCTTGAAGAACATTTATACTCTTACAACTTGAATGTTCTTGTGTTCTTTGTATCCTAAAAGTAATTTTCCTTTAACCCAGTTTGTAAGTATAGTGGGGGAAAATAACAATTTAAGGAAAGTGTCCGACATGCCTAGATCACTTTAAACTTTGTGTTTTGATCTCAAGTTCTCTCAATTCTCTGCAACACCATTTAATTCATTGTTCATCATTTGTTTTGTGGACTTCCAACCTCATTATATTACACCATGTATACTATTACTTTGTTCATTTTAGATATCATTTGGAAATCACAGGATACGGTGTGAAAGTTCTGAAAATCATACGGTATTTTATGGCCAACACTTTTTTTAGGAAATTAAAATCACAAAGGACTATTTATCAAACCACAGAAAGAGTTTATCCCTTAAATGGTTCCACTTACAAAAGCTTAAGAACTCCTCCATCTCTTTATAGTAAGTGTGGTATAATGGTATAATATTAGTGGATTGCATTATGAAAATCACAGAAAATTGATAGTTTTGGAAATCACACAAATGGGTTTTTAAGCTTAAATCACAGGAGGGTATTTGTCTGAAATGAAAATCAAAAAGTGCTATTTGTCCTTTAACTGTTAGGTTAACTTCAGGTTACAAAAGCTCAAGAACTCCTACAACAAGTATGAGATACTACATATGCATTCGCAACAATAAAAAAGGTATAAATCTCACACTCATTGAAGGACATGGTACATAATATTCATAAATACGAAGTCATTTTGATGCAATCACATGATAAGTCTTTAAAAGAACATTATAAATACCATAAATGAACATTATACCTACATAGAACTTAATCCTGTAGAAAATTCTGTAATTAGGAGATTATTATTAAAGATTATTCTTAAATGTTTTCCTATAATATCTATCTCTATTAGGAATCTTTCCAAATAAGGAGTCTTCCTCAATTAGGAGACTATCAAAACTATATACCCTAGCTCTATATAAGAACCTACGGGTCTAGAGAATATGTATGAAACAATCTTCTTTATAAATCTAAATTGTTTCATGGTATCAGACCCTCACGCTCTTCCATGAATTACAAAGCTGCAATGGTGGGGTCTCGATCTTCATCCCTCGAGACCACCAGCAGCACAACCCCTTCCTCTAAATTAAGAAATCAACCTGATTCAGTTAACATACAACCAGAAAATTCCCTACAAATTTTAATCCAAAAGCTGAATGGAAGAAACTACCTATAATGGTCCCAATCAGGACGTCTCGTGTTTATTGGAAAAGGAAAATTAGGGTACATAACAAGAGCAATCCGGTGCTTAGAAAATGCCATGGTTACAGCCTGGCTCATCAATTTCGTAGAACCAGGGGTTGGAACACCCTTTATTTTTCTCCCAATAGCCAAAGATGTATGGGAAGCCGTCAAAGAAATATACTCAAACCTGGAAAACTATGCTTAGCTGTTTGAACTCAGTTCAAAAATATGGAAGATGCATCAGGGTGAGCAAAATGTGACTGCATATTATAATGAAATGACTATAATATGGCAGGAGTTGGATCTGTTTGAGGAAATAAACTGGAAAGATCCAGAAGATGCATCCCAATATAGAGAGAAAGTTGATAGGGGATGAGTGTTTGTATTTCTTATTGGCTTGAAGGCAAAATTGGATGAAGTCAGGGGATGTATTTTGAGACGTAGGCCACTACCCTCAATACGAGAAGTCTTCTTTGAAGTCAGAAGAGAGGAAGCTCGGAAGGGTGTCATGTTAGGAAAAAATGGCACCATGGACTTCCAGAATGAGGGCTCAACATTTGTCCCAAATAATAGTGACAGTGAGGGTGAGAAAGGTAGAAACAAGCAGAAATCTTGGTGTGATTTTTGCAAAAAACTATGGCATACAAAAGATACCTGCTGGAAGATACATGGCAAACTAGCAAACTGGAAGAAAAAATGGGCTAATGGAGCAGGAGACGGGAAAGCTTTGCAAGCTGGGAACCAGTCCAGTCATGACCAGGATAGATCTAGCTCATCCAGGACCTTTCCTTTCACAAGGAAACAAATTGATCATCTGTACACATTCCTTCCAACCGAGAATACCCCAAAACCCTCTTTTTCTTTTATCCAGTTAGGTATAAACCTTTCAAAGGCCTTTGTTTGTTCTATACCCTCTTACTCTTAGATAGTTGACTCTGGAGCCACAGATCACATGACTAGTAGCTCTATTTTTTTTCTCGTACTCACCTTGTGCAGGGAACCAAAAAATTAGAATTGCAGATGGTTCCCTAGCTTCCGTTGCAGGAAAAGGGACAGTCCCTATTTCAGATACCTTAACACTAAAAAATGTTCTTCATATTCCCAATCTTTCCTATAACCTAGTTTTGATTAGCAAGCTAACCAAAGAAATGAATTGCAAAGTTAATTTTTGGTCTACTCATTATATGTTTCAGGATTCATAATCGGGGAGGAAGATTAGGGTTGCTAAGGTTATTGGAGACTTATATATCTTGCAAGAAGAAGGCAAGAAATATGAAGAAGCTAGCTGTCACATTACTATCATTAAGAAGCAGGAAGAAATAATGTTGTGGCATTGTAGGTTAGGCCATCCTAGTTTACAATACCTGAAGTCTGTGTTACCTCATTTATCTATCAATAAAAGTGCTAGTTTTCAATGTAAATGTTGTGAATTAGATAAACTTCATAGAATTCATTACCCTATTCAAAACAGCTGATATCCGGAGCCATTTATGTTAATTCACAGTGATTTATGGGGACCCTTTAGGACTTAAACACCTAATGAAAAGCGGTGGTTCCTCACTTTCATTGATGACTGTTCTAGGGTCACATGGGTATTTCTTTTGGGAGATAAATCTGATATTTGTGCCACATTTGTGCCCTTCAATAACATGGTTAAAACTCAATTTCAAAAGGAGATTAAAATGTTAAGAAGTGACAACGAGAAGGAGTATGTGAACTTGGCCTTAAAAAACTTCCTAGATAGCAAAGGAATTGTCCACCAAACCTCTTACAATTACACCCCACAACAGAATGGGATTACTGAACGCAAAAACAGACACCTTTTAGAGGTGGATAGAGCAATCAACTTTCAAACACATGTCCCAAAATACCTATGGGGAGAAGCAGTTCTCACTGCCAATTTTTTGATCAATATACTTCCCTCCAAAACCTTAAAATTCCAAACCCCATTACAAACCTTCTCTTCCTTCTTTCCTAATACAAGACCAAACCCACCTTTCCCTCTGAAAATATTTGGAAGCACTGTGTTTTTCTATAACCATGATCCCAATAAATCCAAACTAGATCCTAAAGCTATCAAATGCATCTTTGTTGGATACTCTGGAACTCAAAGGGATATAAGTGCTTTGATCCAACATCCTGGAAAATTTTTTACCCCTATGGATGTTACATTTTTTGAAGTTAAACCTTATGATAGCCACACTCATCTTCATGGAGAGTATTTCAGTGAGGAAGATGAGAGGTCTAGTGAAGAAAAAACTGAGATGTTGAATCTAGAAGGACCAACAGTAGAAAAGCTTACTAGTCAGGGGGAGAAAAAAGAAAATCAACAAGAAGACAATGTTGAGAAGGAAGCAGGAAGTGAAGAGCATAAAACATTCCAAGGTGCAGTATATAGCAGGCGAGCAAGGGAAGTAATCTTTGATACAACCCAATTATCATCTCCGAATCTAAGTCCTGAAATCTCACAATTTGAGATTGAAGTTGCTAGTACCCAACCAAGTAACTCGAATGATGTTCTTGGTGATATTTTTCTTCCTATTGCAATGAGAAAAGGGAAAAGATCATGCACACAATACCATGCCTCTAACTTTGTTTCTAATGCAAACTTGTCTCTAACTTTTTCTGCCTTTATTTCCACATTAACCAATGTAGAAATTCCAAACAATGTACATGATGCTCTGGCTGTTCCTGAGTGGAGGGAGGCTGTTTTGGAAGAATTAAAGGCCCTGGAAAAGAATGGCACGTGGGAGAGAACAGACCTACCAAGCGAAAAAAGTTGGTTGGATGCTAGTGGATATTTACCACTAAATACCATGCAGATGGTTCAATAGAAAGATTTAAAACTCGGTTGGTGGCAAAGGGTTACACTAAAACATTTGGGGCGAACTATATTGAGACATTCTCTCCAGTGGCAAAATTGAACACTGTTAGGGTCCTATTATCAGTGGCTGCGTGCTTAGACTAGCCTCTAATCCAACTAGATGAAAAAAATGCTTTCTTGAATGGTGATTTGGAAGAGGAAGTGTACATGGAGCCACCTCTTGGGTTCAAGAAAAGATTTGGGGGCAAGGTGTACAAACTTAGTAGGTCTTTGTATGAACTAAAACAATCCCCAAGAGCCTGGTTTGACAGATTCACCAAGTTTGTAACAAGTCAAGGGTATTCTCAAGGCTAATCAGACCATACCTTTTTTACTAAAAAGACTAGGGAAGGTAAAATTGATGTCCTAATAGTATATGTGGATGACATTATAATTACTGAGAGTGATCTTGTGAAGATAGAGTAGTTACAAGCACAGCTCGGGAAGGAATTTGAAGTAAAAAACTTGGGGCAACTTAGATATTTTCTTTGCATGGAAGTAGCTCGATTCAACGAGAGAATTATGGTGACTCAAAGAAAATACACTTTGGATTTATTAAAAGAGACAGGTTTAAGTGGCTGTAAGCTTTGTGATACTCCAGTGGAACTAGGAAAGAAACTTGGACAGCCCGAAAATGGTGTTCCAGTAAATAAGGAGAGGTACCAGAGGCTTGTTGGGAAGTTGATTTACTTATCTCACACTAGGCCAGATATAGCATTTGCAGTGAGCTTAATAAGCCAATTTATGCACTCACCATATGAAGAACACTTGCAGGTTGTTTTCAGAATTTTGAAATATCTGAAGGGATGTCCCGACAAAGGATTGTTCTTTGAGAAGAAGAAAGAAGCAAGCATAGAAGTTTATACGAATGTGGACTATGTTGGCTTAATCACTGACAGAAGATCAACATCAGGCTACTGCACCTATCTATGGGGGAATATGATGACATGGAGAAGTAAAAAGTAAAATATAGAGGCTCAGAGTAGTGCAGAAGCTGGGTACAGGGCTATGGCTCAAGGAGTGTGTGAAGTCTTATGGCTCAAAAGAGTTATGTCTGAGTTAAACTTGGAGGTTAAGCCTCCCATGAAGTTGTAATGTGACAATAAGGCAACCATTAATATTGCACACAATCCAGTACTTCACGAAGGACAAAGCATATAGAGGTTGATAAGCACTTTATCAAGGAAAAAATGGAAGATGGAAGCATATGTATTCCGTTTGTTCCTACTAAGGAAAGATAGCAGATGTCTTCACAAATGGACTGTTAAGACAACCATTTGAAGAGCAAATTGGCAAGTTGGGCATATTAGACATCTTTGCACCAACTTGAGGGGGAGTGTAGATAATTTCGTAATTAAGGGATTATTCTTGGATATTTTTCTTAGATGTTTTCCTATAATATCTAGCTATATTAGGAATCTTTCCAAATAAGGAGTCTTCCTAAATTAGGAGACTACCAAAACTATGTACCCTAGCTCTATATAAGAACCTACGAGTCTAGAGCATATGTATGAAACAATCTTCTTTATACATCTAAGTTGTTTAAAATCCTCATAATCATGTTTACAGTTTATCGTACTAGGTAAGTGGATTTCTACTTTCTAGTTGAGAAAATGAAAAAGGGTTGTTTGGTCTTATAATTAATCGGGGTAAACAGGGTACGGTAAAAAGGTAACTAGAAATGTCATGTATGTGGTAGGCATTAACACCAGTCCACACAAGGACTATTTTTGAACTTTTCATAGATAATTTTTAAGTTTAATAAAATTACGAGAAAATTTGGCGTTTTGTATTTTTAAAAGAATTGCATTTTTACCTAAAAATAATTTATTATTATGTATTTCTTTTAACATAGGAAAATATTTAATTATTTTGTATTTTTATTATTTATTAAATCAAAAGATTCAAAAAATATTTATCATTTGATGCGACTTCAATTAGGATTTTTTCACGAAAAGCAAACATGAGATAACAAATTCAGTCTTCTACTAAGATTTTAAATAGTTGTCTCAAATTTAAATTGATTATGTTTTACCTCTTTGTTGAAAAAAGACAATCAAACAATTCCTTAATCATGGTCCTCGCACATCGGATCATCCGGATAATATACAAAAATCAACTCGCTTTCTTCTTTCCTTATTAATTTAAAATGAAAAAAAATGCAAATTAGAGGAAATAAAACTCTCCACTCGATGTTAAGTTCTCAAGGCATGGAAACACTTTAAGGCGGATCAGGTAAGGAGTTGGCGAATAAATGAAAGGACTTAAATCTTTCATCTCCATGCTTTTCCCTACATTGATGGAAACTTCACTTGAGTTCATGGTAACTCTTAATGGTTGTGGAGTGGAATTGACCGGAGCTGCATCTTAACTTTATCTGAATATAACTTCCAGGGTAGAAGATTAGATGTACAGATTCACTTTGTTGTATGTTCAAGCTGCCGTCTCTGCAGTGATGACAACTTTATTGTCTGGCAATTTCCATGTGCTTTGTTGACACAGAGGAACAAAATACACTCTAGCCTTCTGGGTGGATCAAATAGTTTAGTGACCCAGTATTTTCTCATAGAAATGGAAACTATGAGTTAACAATTGTTGCATAACGGATTCCAGTAGTAGTAAATTGTTACAGTGGTGCTACAATTTTTTATATGCCAAACATTCTAATTATATTGTTTACATCGAAAGAAAGTTAAAGTGAAAAGATAGGTCAATTATCCACTTGTGCTGATCGTTTTAAGCATTAAACATTTTGATTGGAGGCCCAGCCATGACAAGTCTTCATCTGAAAATGTGTCTCAACCAACCCAACCCAAGAAGCAATTAAAATCCTGAAGAGAGAATTCGGAGAGCTGGTTCATGGTTGTCAAGAGGAAACTGACACATTAACCGAGGGAAATACACAGCTCGGATTTGAATCAAAGAAAGGAAAGCGAAAGAATTGCTTTTCCCTCTTTTAATGTAAAAGGGTCAAGAGACCAATCTTTTTAATTTCCTGTGCTTTCGTTTCAGGAAAATCTCAGCCACAAAACGTGCATGCATTCTGAAAGTAAGGGTGGCAGATGTCTTTCCCTTATGTTTTGAGTCCAGTGAAAAGCTAAATTCTACCGAAAAGATAGATCCAATGATAAAAGGTAAAAAGTGGACAATAATGCAGAGAATGTGCGGAGGATTAATTGGAGGGCACTTCTTTTGTCCATATCCTGGCTTTAAAAACAACAAGCCAGTGAATAATAAAGGGCCAGAACACAGGAAAGACGAAAGAAGAAACTAAACAGACAATCAAAAAATGAGTATCAAAACCTACGGAATACAGATCAAGTTTTTCCGAGTCTGTAACATTGTTGTATTCTTTCAAAGACTCAAAATGTTCTTCACGTACGTGTACTTGTGGTCCCCTTCTGCCACTAAAAGTTTGCTGCTACAATTCAAAAGTTGCGGCCCATCACTGTTTCTAATTTCAACCATGAACGAGACTGGTGGGGAGATTTTTTGAAACAGGTGCCAACATCTTATTTCAATCAAAATGGCATCATTTTCTCGGTCATTAAATCCCATCAAAGTTCAAGCCTTACTTCTTATCCTCTGTTCTCTGTCGTCAACTTACGATAATATACCCTACGACTACGAGGGCTGATGTCAGTTGGGTAGGTATTAAAATACTTAAAAGGACCTTGCATAAACTGTGCATCGCTGCCCTGTCAATGTTTAGGCCGTGAATAAGGCTATAAACTATAGTAAAGATTAAAAGTTAAAACTATGCGTCTAGAAGCTTTGGCCCACCAATGTACATGCCTTCAGTGATTTAGGGGCAATTCTTGTTCTTATTTTCACTTTTGTTTCATTCTAGAGCTGCTTCTGCTTCTATAAACTGCAGCATTCCAGTAAATTTGTCCCTTTTTGAAATTTTATGAAAGAAAGATCCAGGGAAAAGAAAAGTAGATCCATGCTTCCATGCTCATGGCTATGGATTAAACAGAGTAGATTAGTGTAATTTTAAACAGATTCCATACAGTGTGAAGGAGAGGAACAACGACTCAGAAGCCTGGCATTTGAGAGTAGAACAAATCTTTATCATTGGCTTACCCAATCTCAACTTTTTTTTTTCTCTCTTAATTAAACGATAGGTTAGTGAATGATAAGAATGTCACCTGAGAGAACAAGAACCAAATTGCGCTTTAAAAAGAACAGAGCCGCATTATATTAAACTATGATAAGTTTCTATAATATGACACAAAAGTCAAAAGTGGATCCAAAGTTTTGAGTGGCGGTGGCATATGTCCTACTCTCTCATAATGGGTAGTATGTGGCCAGAAGATACAAACTGCTAGTGAGAAAGACGCACAATGGCTTACCCATTGGCTTGATGCCTCACCAACGTCTACATTAAAGAAAGTAAATCTTCCAAACTGGTTTCCTTGTGGTCGCACTGGATAGTGATTATCCCAACAAGAACTCCGCTAGTCAACTTTCATGTGCGAGGCCATGCTTCCCAATTCCCACGCCCGGTTAGGTTTCCCACCTCCTTGACCTCAAACCCTGTTCAAACGTCGCAGAATTCTGAGGCTTGCATCCCAAGACTTAATCCTAGCCATTGTCAATGTCTTTGACACCAAACAGTAAATTAAATATCATTAACAAAGGTTCAGGAGTATAAAACTGTGACTTAATAAGCATTATGATGGAGTGTCTGGAAGTAAATTCTCTGTATATGATTCCTTGCTTTTGAAATTTTCTTCCAACATCTAGACCTTCTAACATGGTAGGTGCCAATGGTCAGAGAGCGACCTTTGTCCCTCATAATTTGATATTCTTACACTACAGTATTTAGGAGATACAACACAATAACATCCAATTCTTTGTAAGCAACAAAGCATATTTATGAAACGATCCATGATACTTCACATGATAAAATCGGTATTTCCATCTTGCAACACTACAGTTACTCCCCATATGTCTAGCTGAGTTGGTTTACTATGCTCAGCATTAAATTTCAAACGTGGATGTGTCACACTCGAATAGTTCTTAGTTCTTACTCAATATGTCCCTCCTTCCTCTTTGTCTCTCTAGTTCGACACTGTAGTTCCATTTAATTCTTGTTGCCCTTCACTGCTGGATTGCAGAAAGAGAAAGTCCCTGAGAGGAAAAAACATGATTAGGTTGACCGGCTGAGGAATGTGGGTGACCAATCTGCTTCTTTCGTTATGGGTTACAGAAAGATCCTTAATTTAAAAGTCTCTTGAAACCGGAAGAGTCAACAAAGAAACAAGCGACTAGCACGTATGGGGTTTGTGCGCTTTTCTTGTCTCGCACTATCCTTAGCTTGCATTTTTCAAACCTGAGTTAAGAAGAAGGGCTTGAAGTGAGTAATCTTAACAGTTTCGAGGGTAGAGAATGGCGACGAACTGCTGAAAGATCGGTTCTTTACTTCTTTATTCTTTCATCGTTCTTAATTATTCTGGTGGAGAGAAAATAAAGGGTAGAGAAATAATCAGAGCCCCAAACAAATATGGATTCGTTCTACTTTTTCATCTCTTTCATTCTCTTGCTTGCGTTATCAAGTCTTCGACGTGTTAATGGAAACACAGAGTTGAGAGCTCTAATGGAACTAAAGTCCGGATTAGACCCAACCAACGGGTTCTTGAACTCGTGGACTAGTGATGGTGACCCCTGCAGCGGCTTATTCGAGGGCATTGCCTGCAATGAACACCGCAAAGTGACCAATATTACTCTTCAAGGGAAGGGTTTGTCTGGGATATTATCACCTGCGGTGGCAGAGCTTAAATGCTTGTCTGCAATATACTTGCATTACAATTTATTGACTGGAGAGATCCCTAAAGATATTTCCAACTTGACAGAGTTGTCTGAACTTTATCTCAACGTGAATAATCTTTCCGGCACAATTCCTCCTGAGATTGGTAGCATGTCCGGTCTACAAGGTTAGTTGTGGTCGCTTTTTCATTTTCTATTCGGTGTAATATTGTAAGTTTTCGTCTTTGTGACTAGATTTACTTGGTATTTATTATTTAGATGCTGAGAAAACTGGATAAATGGAGTGAAGCACCATTGTTGTTACGCGTTTTATCAGCATGTGGTTTAATTATCTTCACTTGGTTTTGTAGTGTTAGAGCTAGGCCGTAATCAGCTGACAGGAGGTATACCTATAGAGATGGGGTCTTTGAAGAGGCTTACTGTTCTTTCTTTGCAATATAACAGACTAAATGGTGAAATTCCTAGCAGCTTAGGGAACTTGTTTATGTTGCGAAGGCTAGATTTGAGTTCCAATCACTTTTTTGGTGCAATTCCTTCTGTGATAGCTGCTATGCCTAAACTGGAATTGTTAGATGTCACAAACAATTCTCTTTCTGGAGTTATTCCTTCCGGTAAGTCTATTTCTTGTGTTGGATTGACTATGGCTAGTTTTCAAAAAAAGAAGAGGAAACAGAATCTACTTTTTCTGTACACTGTTATTGCTGAAACAAAACTGATTCTGACATTTGTAAAATAAATTCAGCTCTGAAGAAATTAGGTGAAGGATTTCAGTTTGGGAACAACCAAGGTTTATGTGGAGATGGGTATGCTAAATTGAGAGTCTGTACTCCTTTTGATAACGTTAACATTAATCAGGTTGACCCTCTGGGACAGCTCACGAATCATACTTTTCCAGATCATAATACTCAGTCTACAATTTTAGACACAAACTGCTATCAAACGCACTGTTCCAAGTCATCAAAACTCCCACAGATCGCCATTGTGGCAGGGGTTATTATAAGCACCATCACAGTGGTAAGTGTAGGATTTCTGATTGTTTTCCGGTATCGTCGTGGGAAACAAAAGATTGGAAACACATCTGATTCTCCTGAAAGCCGACTAAGCACAGACCAGAGTAAAGACTACTGCAGGAGTGGTTCCTCTCCACTAGTGGCTATCGAGTATTCTAATGGCTGGAACCCATTAGGAGATGGGCGAGAAGGTAGCAGACTCCATGATCAGCATCTCTCTAACTTTCGTTTCAGTTTGGAGCAGATTGAGTCTGCCACACAAAGTTTTTCTGAGACAAATTTGTTGGGGAAGAGCAGCTTCTCAATCGTCTATAAAGGAACTTTAATAGATGGTTCACTTGTAGCTGTAAGGATAATTAACCTTACCAGTTGCAAGTCTGAGGAAGATGAGTTTTTGAAGGGTTTAAGGCTTCTGACTTCCCTGAGACATGATAATCTTGTTAGGCTCAGAGGATTTTGCTGCTCCAGGGGAAGAGGTGAATGCCTTCTTGTGTACAATTTCGCTTCAAAGGGAAACCTGTCGAAGTACCTTGATTCTGAAGATGGAAGCAATCGAGTTCTTGACTGGCCCACAAGGGTCTCCATAATAAATGGCATAGCTAAAGGTTTGTGTTGTATCATTGTAGTTTGTTCACTTAGTCACTCTCATTTTCTCCCGTAGTTTTATGGATCAGAACTTTATTGTCACTTCTCTGTATTGATATTGTTGGTTTCTTCCTGATCCTAACTAGGTATCGGATATCTGCACAGTAGGGAAGGCGACAAGCCTGCAATAATTCATCGGAACATATCTGTCGAGAAAATTCTTCTCGACGAACAATTGAACCCTTTAATTGCAGACTCTGGCCTCTCTAAGCTACTGGCAGATGACATTGTCTTCTCAACTCTCAAAGTCAGTGCTGCAATGGGATACTTAGCTCCAGAGTATGTAACAACAGGGCGTTTCACAGAGAAAAGTGACGTATTCGCATTTGGAGTGATCATCCTTCAAATCCTTACTGGTCAACAGATGCTATCCAATTCAATGCGCTTGGCAGCTGCTTCTTGCAAGTACGAGGACTTCATGGATATACATCTAAAAGGGAACTTCTCGGAACCAGAAGCAGTCAAGTTAGCAAATATAGCTGTCTCTTGCACTCAGGAATGTCCTGAAGAGAGGCCTACTATGGATGTCATTATTCAAGATTTAAGTGAAAGCTTTGATGGTTCTTGATGGCTATACTGTTTTCTCTCTGTATTTGTTGATTCTGCAACCAAGAATGGGAGGCTAAAGCAAACTGGGTAACTTGTACAAGTGAGGACTTGCATTGATTCTGTGAGAGTCACTGTCAAGGAAATGAGGATCCTATTGAATTGAAATGGTTGACAGGTTACACCCTTAGGGAGGAAAGTTACCGCGATTCAATCAGTCATTAACAATGATGGTAACGCTGGGCTTTGTGAGAAGCAAATGTCTTGTATAAACCCAAACCCAAACGTTGTTGCACCATTTATTCCAGTATAAGAAAATGATTTATAGTACTCCTATTGAGGTTCGTGAGCTTGGTGACCTCCAGTTAAACTTTGCTATTGATAAGGATGGATCTTGAGATAGAGCTTATCTCTAATTGTAAATTATCTATCAATATACCTTTCGTCTTCTAATTACTTCATGCAATTCTAAGCTTGGCTAGTTGATCCTTAAGTACTTGATCATTTGCTCTCGCTGTTAAAGCATTACGTCCACTTCATCATTTTGGAAGTTGTGCGAGAAATACAAAATATGAAGAGGAGGGAAGCCATATACAGATTCAAATTATGTCAATTTGATCGTGTTATGGTATGTTGTGTTGTTCTAGAATTCTGTTAGAGATAACCACTGACTCCAAGATTTTGTATGATCTCCTGCCATGTATTTTAGATATGTTTCCAAACGTTGATTTACCACATTAGTCTACCCATCCATTTGTGGATAATATGTAGTTCATAGTTGGAATGAGACACCTTATAAATTAAACAACTCCTTTTAGAAATGACTATGACTAAGCAAGATGAAATCATGATCACTAATAATTAGTTAAGGACATACCATGCAATTTATAGGCTGAGTCTAGAAAAACTTATGTAATATCTTTGGTAGTGTAAGGATGGGAGAGTTTCATGAAGTGAGCATACTTCATCAGGTGATCAACCATAACCAAAATGATTGGGTTTCCTTTAGAGGGTGGCAAGCCTTTGACAAAATCCATATTTATGTCATCATTGGGGATAGGCAGTGGTTGCAAAAGTCTTGAATATGCCACATTTTGATTCTTGTTTTATTGATAAACAACATACTTTAGTATATTCCCTCACATCTTTATTCAATCCTTTCCAATATACCATTGCAGACAACCTCTTTGTAGTGGCATAAACCTAATAATGTCCTCCACAACTCCTTCCACCCCCCACCTCACCCTACCATAGGTGAGTAATAAAATAACTTGATCAACTGCTCCCTTAATTGAGATCTAACCCCTATTACTAGTTTACCTTTTTGTCTAAGTTCATTGTTAACTTAAGCATAATCCTCAAATTGTGATTCACCTTGCACCTTACTATTGATGATGCTGAGTTGAATTTTTGATCCTAATAGTTGTAGTTTATATTATGTTTGGTAAGTGTTTTAGTGTGTTTATAGGTGTTAATTAGATGATTATTGCATGTTTAGCCTTAAAATTATATTAATGTGATTGTTTATTTATGTTTTAAGTGTTATGTGGTTTAGGGCATGATTTTGGACCTTAATATTGTGTTTTTTAGGTGTTTTAATGTATTTGTTGGTGAATGAAACCAGATGAATGAAGTTGAAAGCTGGAACATGCTTAGGCTAAAAGACAGGGTCATGATCGTTTACAGAGTGTCACGATCGTGACAGAAGACTCTTTCCCAGTGTCACGATCATGCATGAAGTATCACGATCGTGACAAAAGGTTTTTACGCTGGGTCATGATTGTGACATCCTTATCATAATCGTGACAAACACTCGCCAAACACGAGATTCTCCATTTGTTTTGATGATTGGAGGGAATTTTTAGGACAATGTGATCAGCATAAGCCATAAACTTAACCTTAAGGCACTCATTTACTATAAATGAACATAAAGAGACCCAAAAATACTAGCCACCATTGTTGGACCCCGTTTTCGAAGTCCAATATTCGGAATCATAAAAACATGACGGACTCATTACTCATAACTTAGAGAGCAAAAATTGGGAAAGTTCCAATTGGAATTTCAGATCGACTTCTTCAGTACATTTATTCCCCATTGTCTTAAGTTTCTAACGCCACCTAAAATACTCAATTTGGTTTAGAAATAAAGAAGTTATGGCCAAAACACTTTCGGCTCATACTAATCCTAGACTGAAAACTATCACCAACTTTGCTTCAGAAATTGAAAATCTTAGGGGCTGAATTGAAATTCGATCCCTTCAGAACATTTGTAGATCCATGTCTCTAGTTTAATTTGAAACAAGAATTAAATCAATTGGAGCTCTACAGATCAAGATATCTCTAAAATATTGAAGCATGTTCAGAAAAATGTCCAACTCATAACCTTTTAACCAATCCTCTCACTTTGATTCAATCCATCTTTTTTAAATTAATATCAAAATCTATAAATTTTTATGGAGAGGTAGGGGGATGTCTTAGAAATCCAACGCTTCAAAAATCAGGTCAATCGAAGGTCGGACGAAAAAGTTATGGCCAAAAGAGTGGAGAGAGGTCGGATAAGGGGAGAAAATCACAAATCGGCAGCGTCGCGTGCGCGCGCGCAAGCGCTCTCGCTTGGGGTGCGCTCGCGCTCTCCCTAGCGAGGCGTCGCCCTCGTGAGGACCAGCCACCCGGGGTGGTTTTTCATTTCGACATCCCAACTTCCACAATTCATAACGTTTGACTCAAAACTCTAAAATTTGCAAACTTGGTATCACTGGAAAGATAAAAGAAAGCTCTATAACTTCCATGAAGGACTTGAAAACAATTTCGGTCTCTAAAAGGGTCAAAAGGTCACGACAAAGTGACTGTTCGTCAATTTCATCCTAAACAATATCAGAACTTCTAAACATCATAACTTTCTACTCTATTGTCCAAAAATTCCATACTTTATATTAACGGAAAGCTAAAAAGATAATCAACAACTTTCATGAAGACAACTTTGGCTAATTCTACCTAGATCGATACAGTTTTTCCGTTAACGTTTCTGAACACCATTCCTACACCTAGGAAGGTTTACCAACACAAAGACTTCTCATATTCACCACTACCAAGTACCC
>JAOSBM010000205.1:28288892-28300983 GCA_027568955.1 Erythroxylum tenue | reverse complement strand
AGAATTTTGATTGAAAGACACTTCAAAACTAGAATCACATAATTGACTGACACTAATCAAATTGTGTTTTAAACCATTAACTAGCAACACATTATCAATACATGCAAATGAATCTTTACCGATTTTACCAATTCCAATTATCTTGCCCTGCTGGTTGCCTCCAAAAGTTACCGATCCTCCCTTCTTATACTGAAGATCTAAGAACATAGACCTTCTTCCCGTTATGTGTCGCGAGCATCCACTGTCCAAGTACTAATGATGCTGACAACTTCTTCCAAGGAAGGATATCTGCAGGAGATATTATTTATCTTTTAGGCACCCAGATTTTCTTGAGTCCTTTGGGGTTAGTTCTAACATATTTCATAGTATGATTATGATGCAACTGATGAAATTTCTGATGATAATGTGGCTGATGAAATTTCTTTTTATGAGGAACAAAATTCTTTTTCTACTGAATATGGTTTTTAGTAAACCCTAATCCAGTTTTGTCATTAGGGTGTCTATATTTCCCTAACATATCATTCATTTTTCTAGTACTCTCTGTGAAAGTTGATAGATCAGCTGAAAGACTGTTTATTCTTTGTTTCAACTGATTGATCTCTTCATATCTATCTACAACTTCCTTTTTCTTCATCTCGTCTACTTGCTTCTTTAAGCAGACGTTCTCATTTTCTAACACTTGCGTATTTTTCAAGCTTTCTACGTACTTTTTCTTTAATAGCTTATACTGCTTCAAAATTGAATGAGAATCTACTAATAATTCTGAGTATGCATATTGTAATTCATTGAATTTTGAGGTTATCTCCTCATCACTTTCTCCTTCAGCTACCAGGCAAATATTTGCTTGTACCGATGCTTCTGAGTCAGTATCTGATTCGGATGAATCCAGATCTTCCCAGGTTGCCATCATGCTTTTATTTCCTTCTCTACTCTTCTTTGGCTTTCTTTTCAGCAGTGGAAATTCGGACTTGTAATGTCCCGATTTATTGCATTCGTAGCATATGACAGATGTCTTTTCATTCTTCCCATCATCTTTGCTATTCTTCTTGAAGGACAACTCTCTATTTCTTTTAGTCTTTTTCTTCCACATGCGTCTGATCTTCCTCAAGATAAAGGATAACTTATCATCTTCATTGCTCGAATCTTGATCTGATTTACTTGAATCGTCATTCTTAACTTCCTCAATCTTCAGTGCTTTCGACGATGAGCTCCTCTTCCTTCGATTCTTATGATTCTTCTATCCGGCCTTCAATGCTATGGATTTGTCCCGTCTAGGCTTATCTTCTGCATCGAGTTCAACTTCATGTATCTTCAGTGATCTAAGCAATTCATCACGCTTCAACACGCTCAAATCCTTGGCTTCTTGTACAGCTGTGACTTTTGGTCTCCATCTCTTCGATAAACTTCTGAGGATCTTTCTAACGTGATCTTGATTGTCATAATTCTATCGAGAGCTTTAAGTCCATTGATGATAGTTTGAAATCTTCCAAACATCTGATCGATAGACTCTTCATCCTTCATCTTGAACAACTCATACTAGTGTACAAGAATACTTATCTTGGATTCCTTGACTTGATTAGTGCCTTCATGTGCGATGGATAGCGTATCCCACATCTCCTTCGCAGTATCGCATCCGTGAACTTTATCGTACTTACTTCTGCTTAGGACACAACTTAAAAAGAACTTGGCCTTCAAATTCAGCTGGAATCTCGCCTTTTGTTTTGCAGACCATCTAATTCATGGAATGGCATTTCCTTCTTCATCTATCGATGTATACGGTCCATTTTCTATTATATTCTAGAGGTCGATATGAGTAGATTCAATGAAGAGCCGTTTTCTATCTTTCCAGTAATGGTAGTCTTCTCCATTGAACGCAGGAGGTCTAGTAACGGAGGCACCTTCAGCTATATAAATGTGTGATTCCGCCATGGATCTTTATCCACACTTCGTTACGGTGGTTCTTGGACACTGAGCTCTGGTTACAATTGAAGTGAATCACACGTTAGTATAGACTTAATATTCACTATACAAAATGCACAAGAAGGGGGGTTGACTTGTGTATTCTTTTTTATGATCCCCTTTTTATGAACTTCTTGAAAAAAACTTGCTTTTACTCAAAAATATTGAAAGTCAGTATTATGAAGTATTGCAATTTATTTCTAAGTGCTTCTATAAAACAGTAAGAGTAAAAGATGAGAGTTGAGAGTGAGAATCGACACATCAGATTTATACTGGTTCACCCCAAACCGTGGGCTACATCCAGTCCTCAGAATCCTTTCTGAGATTTCACTATACTTCTCAATGATACAAGTATTCTTTTCTCCGAGCCTCTTTAGGTCTCTTACAGCAAGTATTTTTTTCACACTTAGCCTCTTCAGGCTATCTGCTTTTCTTCTTTCTACTGAAAGATGTTTCGAACTTTGTTACAGATAAAAATAGCTCTAAGTTTAACACAATGAAAAATGTTTATAGCTTTAGGATTTCTAGCTCTTTTAAAATTCACTAACTTCTGCAGTCTTTGACTTTGACTCGTATTTATAGCCTTTGTCTTCAACGGCTTCTTGATAACTTCTTCTTTCTTCTTGTTTCTTGATCTTTGAAGAATCAGTTATTCAGTTGAGTTCTGTAACTAACTCAAACTGATTAATCATCCGACGTGATATCGGGTCTTCGTCTTAGTTTTGCTTTCCGCTTCCGTCTCATTCCTTCTTTAGCTTCTGTCTCACTGTTGCGTCTCATTTCTGCTTTAGCTTCCATCTCACTTTTGCATCTCATATTCTTCCATCTCATTTCTTCTTTAGCTTCCGTCTCATTTTTGCGTCTCATTTCTTCCATCTCATTTTTTCTTTAGCTTCCGTCTCACTTTTCTTCCATTTCATTTTGCTTCTGTCTCATTTTGTTTGAGCTTCCGCCTTACTTTCTTCTTTTGTTGTTATTTGGTCTTCATCAAAATTATCAATCGTAAAGTCATTTTGACTTAACACACAGGACTTATATAAGGGATATAACTCCTCTTTATTACTTATAAATCTAGCGTCTCCTTCACCAATCTTTTTAATCACATCTTTTTGGAGGCTTGCATACATGTAAGGTTGATAGTTTACAGGTTGCATTCCCTTCTTCAAGTCTATTTGATGATTAGAGTCTCAAGGTGGAGGTAGAGATTTTGATTCCTCAAAAACTGATTAAATTCTTCCAATAATAGCTCAAGCTCTACCCACAAACATTCATTGGTCTTATTAGGGATCCCTTGCATAATAAGTAACTTAGGTAATGCAATCATCCTAGTATGTGCTACATGTTATGGTTTAGTCAATAACTTATAAAGTTGAGTCAAATCAATTAACACATAAAACTTCTTTCTGTTATAGTGACCCTCAATTCTCATATTTTGCACCCTTACTTTCTAATTAAGCAAGGGGAGATAACTCAACGCCTTGGAATTTCATAAATTCCCTTTCACAATCTGCAAGTTATTTGATGTCCTTATTATGCATATCGAATTGTAACATAAATATCTAACATTTCTTACACTTATGCACTTGGACATTCTTCTCTTCACACTAAAAACAAAACCTTTAGTTCTTCTTTCATTAATCTCTTTGGAAGTAATGAAACGAGGTTAGTTTAGGTTTGGTGTTTGTTTGGGATTTATTGGATCAATGTTTCGAGTGGGCACGATGCTAAATGTTTGAGGTTTTTTAAATTGAGTTTGGGTTTTAGGGAAAGAACTGTGAGGAGTGGAAATAGTAGATCTAGTGGATGGTTGGCTAAGTAAAGGTTTTGGTTTAATTAAAGAGCAAGTATGAGATGTAGTGGTAGTAGGCTTAGGCTTTTATAAAGAGCATCCACCTATAGCTCCTACAATCAAGCTAAGGAATAGGCCATTTATATCTCATCAAATAATCCAAAAAAGAACAAACTAAATGCATTACTATAAGTAATATTGGCTATAAGGTAAATATCATCAAAAACATAAAAGTGGATCCTCATATGTCAAATAATTGAATCGAGCCTTCATGCTCCTTATGTAGTTATCCTAGTCATTATAAGCTCGTTCTTCTCTGATCTTAACATACCCTGAGTAATATTATAATGCTTCCCTCATAAATGTACAATTACCTGCTTAATTTGATGCTCATGAAATGTACCTTCCACATTGAAATAGCTATAGATCTGCAAAAACCAACTATTGAAATCTTTCCCTTCAGATTTGGAAACTTCATATGACAAGATTGTTGACAGCTATATAGTGGAAAGGTACTGGTGGTGCACATACAGTTAGCTTCATTAGGAGGATTCTCTTACTATTTGGATAGCATAACCTCTCGATACTATAGGCTGAACCGTCCCACAAGATTTTTTAGTTTGGCCTCAGCTTGATTAAGTCTCCACTTTTGTCGCTATTTTGCCTCTTCGACCATAATTGCAATTTCTCTCTTAAAATCCTACAGCCAGATTTCGTCTGTCATAGATCTATTACTCTAATACTAGTTGGTACATTATTGGAATTGCAATTTAGAAATAGAGAGAAGAGAAGATAAAAGAAAAGGAAGAGATGGAAATAATTGAATAGAAAAAAGAATAGGGAAAGAAGATTGAGTCCATCAACGTCCATAGACAATAACAAAATTTAGCTTATTCTCGTAGTTTCCACCTTGCCATGTTATATCCAACTACTATTAAAAAAATCAAAATAATAAATTCAAATAACAATTCTCCAGTTGTTCTTTAGTAACCTTTCTAACTCCTTTTAAGGTGCCAACATTTTCTAACTATTGTCTTAGTTATTATTCAATGCATTACGCAACCATTTCATGTTAGTAATCTAAGTGTTTAGATGGTAGCTAAGACCATGAATACATATTCTCTCTACTAGAACAAGTAAAAAAATGAACAGGTTAGAGAGCTGAGATCTTTATAAACCATATAGTTGCCCAAGCATTCCAACTATATTGAAAATGTAGCAATATGTTTTTACTGTTGCATGCTCTTCCAACGTACCGAAATTCTCACTCGACATTGATTTGTAAGGAGTTTTTAGATTAGGAAACACTGTTTGTTAAGAGTTTTGATAAAATATATTGTACCATTGGTTCTTGTCTAGTCTACTATATAACACTCCATCAAGAATTCACTAATATAGAGGTTATATTTGTATAAATATAGATTAGAAGGTGACAGTGAAATAATTATTATTGGTTTTAGGACTAGAACAATAATATAAAACTAAAAAAATCATATACTTTCACTATTAGAAAGGAGGAGGCCAAGATCTACAGGATTAATAAAGTTCAACAATGAGAATATTTCTTCTCACTTAACATTTTACCACCATTTGATCTGTATGACTTTAACCTTCATGTATCCTCAAATACCCTTTAATTTGTTCTAGTTCTGGTATGCTATAATATCTTTTAAATGCTTCTCCAATAACACAAGAGACTAAACACAATTATAACCAATCCATCCCTCCTTTCAAAATCAACGTGAAGGATTGAATTGTGATCAAGTTTATGCTCTACCCCTGAAATACAAAAAGGAATTGCTTAGAATAGACACTTGTATAGATTTATAGAAGCCAACATAAAGCATATATTACTCTTTCCACTGTCATCAAGAAACTTCAAAAGATAAGATTGGCTCTAGATTATCAAGATATGGTTGGTTTAACTCAAACGAAATCTCTTGTCAAACCTTGTATTTAAACTTGCCATATTGCATATAACTGGATTTGCTTGACTTAAATGCATAATTTACCTCAAATTTCAAATAAGCAGAGATTATTCTAGACTTATTTAATGTTAATCTAACAAAAAAAGTTTGATTATGAAAATTTTATGAAATTAAGAAAGGACAAACTACATCAAATTTTAACTGGACCTTCAAAAGGCATCTTTTCTATTATAATATAATTTATAGTCCATTTCGTTTGCTGGTTTGTCATCCTCAAAGAAAGGTGTTGTAAAATATAAATTATCATAAAGGAAATATTAAAAAGAACAAAAAAGAATGATAAAAAAAGAGCTTAATTGTTAACGGTCATTCATAATCAATCTTATCATAAATATTTAAAAATAATTTAATAAAATAAAATATTATTTGTTTAATAAAATTGACCATAAATAACTTGGTTAAACTATGGAATATTTAGTATGGTGAAGACCTTCTTCCTTTTGTACCAAGCTTAATGCTACGCCTTTGATTAGAATCATTGTCATTTTTTGCCAATTAATTAAACTCAATTTAATTCTAAAAAAACCATATAGTCCAGTCTAAAAAAATCATGAGGAATGAACTTGCTCACGAGATTCATGAGCTAATTCCTTGCAAACCATGCACATATACAAGCATAATATTGTCTCTATTAGTTTATGGCCTACAGCCAATCGATTGGTTATAATTTTGTGACAAAATAATTCTTCTTAACATTCCTTAGCATCCAAGCATCCAGAAATAGGTACAAATGTGATAAGTCCCTAAAAGGAAAAAATATTTTAGTAAATGAAGGAAAACACTAGAGATAGTGAATGTTGGAGCTGGGTATTTGATAATGAAAGGAGAAGAACATTGGCGCATAAAAGAACTTAAATTAAGCATTTAGATGAAAAAATTTACTCCCTAAACATAAAAATTTACTAAAAGAAAAAAGTGGGTAATTGGAAATGAAATTGGAGATAAATGAAAATATATAAGATATTTTCAATGAAAAATGGCGAATGAATGGAAATGTTTAGGTTTGATTTAAAATATATATTTAAAAATTAACTAATTTAGATTATGGTGGATTGATTTGTTAAATTAAACCAAAATATTATTAATTATGTACAAAACTAAATTTATCTCTAACAAATCTAATATCTAATTTAGATAATACTTTTAAATTGATCATTACTTTCTTATCTAACCTCTAATTAAGATGATTCAATATGTTGTAAAAAGCTTAAAAGGAGCTCTTGTCTTTTGAGTTTTTTTAAGAAAAAGTGAACAAGATACCTATGGTACAATTGTTTCCCAGAGTATGTCCTTAATGAAGCTATTTAGTTAAAGAACATGAATTCAAAATACAAAAGTTACAGATCTCTTTATAATCTTTCCATAGCTTCTTGATCATCTGAATTAAAGTTTAGATGAGAAAGTTACATTCAATTTAGGAAGCATTGTTGAAATTGTCTAGAATTTTTTCTTTATAAAGAGATACATGTTTTAACATGCTCATGCCTATAACGTATTTCCTTAAAAATCTTTCCATAAATGTACATGCCTTAAAAACTTATATCATATTTTAATATTAATTCAAATTATAAGTTATATCTATGTTCATTATTCATCAAAACTGAAAAAAAAATCTTTACTAAGTTAATTACTTTAACATAAAATTAAATGCCCATACAAAAATGATGACTTCCTCTTTATACTCTTGATCCACCTTCAATGTTATTAACTTCCTTTTTAATCTTATTAATTTTCATTAATACAAAAATGTTACTAAGCAAACAAGACAAACCATATTTTCCAACATATCAGGGTTATAGTTACTCCATTAAAATCCTTAATCAATCATTTAACCTACAATAACAGATGGCACTTTGTATATTTTTGGCAAATGTGGTTTGATGTACATCTAATGTATATATGTTTCACTTAATATTTTACTATTTTAAAGCAAACTACCATTCTTGATTGATTTGATATTATGCTTTAATTAATTATGGACAAGTTGCTTAAGGAATGATGTTAGCTAAGGAATAGACATGACACGTTACAAAGGTAAAGGAGACAATGTCAACTGTAGACAATAATCTAAAGGAAACACGGCATAAGACACAGGCATGTCAAAGCTCGTGTATCTCTATAGAAAAGAAAAAGGTTTCAGAGAATTTCAACAATACTTTTTAAAGTATACATAACTTTCTCATTTGAGTTTTAATTAAGATAACTTAAGATTTCACCAAAAGATTCAGAAGAGCTTTAGAACTTTTCTGTTACAGTATAAAGATAGTAAATCAAGGTAAATAATTTATACTTGTCTCAAGGAGAAAACCTAGTAGGAAATCCAAAGGTAAGGGCTCTGAGCCCTTCCTTCTCGATGATAATTGCTTGGAATGTAAGGGGCTTAAATTGCCCAAAAATGAACAAGTTATCTTTGATTATTTACAAAGTAAGAAACATACTATGTTAGCGTTTTGGAAAAAAAATTGAAAATTTGAGTAAAGGGCTTTGTTTTTTTATAAAAAAAAGTACATCCAGACATTCATTTCATTATAATGAGAGAATTATAGTAGCCTATAGCCTAAATATTATCAAAGTTCTTCGACTTCAAAGCTCTAATCAGTATATTAACTTAAGGATTAACTCTGCTTTGCTCTTAGGGGACATCTTGTCTATACTGCTAATCAAACTGTTTAAGAAACCAACTTTGGAATGATTTGAAACTGATCTCCACATCTTATCAGATTACTTGGCTTGTAATAGGAGATTTTAATTGTACCCTTTATACTCAAGAATTTGAGGCTCCACTTAATTACTCAAGTATATTGATGAAGAGTTCAAGAATTACTTTTCTAGTTTAAATATTTAAAATACATAGGGAGTCACTTCACCTGGAGCAATAAGCAAGAAGGTCAATGGTTAATCAGAAAGAATCTTGATAAAGACCTAACCAACTCCTTTTAGATGACCAATTTCTCTAATAGCTTTGGTTTTCTTAAACTCCCACTTCATATCTAACTATATCCTGATAGAAATTCAATTCTTACTTCAAGAAAAGAAAGTTAAAGCTCTTTTCATATTTTTCAATAATTTGACCAATCTGGATGATATGAGGAAGTAAGGAAAGGATTTGCAATTTATACTGAAGGATCTGAAGCTTATAAATTTATGAGGAAGTTGCTGCAAATCAGAGACGACCTTACGAAGGTTGATAAAAAGGCATTTTAGTAGGGATATGGTATCCATAATTTATAAAGCAAGAAGTGATTCTTAAGCAACATGGGAGGGTCTTTACACCAATCCTAGTAGAAAGGATATCAAGTTAAAAGAAAATACGCTCTTAACAGATGTCTATAAGTTCTTAAATTTCATATCTCTATCTTAAAGCAAAAATTAATAGTATAATGGTTTCAAAAGGGGACGAAAATTCAACCTATTACCATAACGTGATCCAAGTAAAAAGAAACAATTAATAAAATAATATGCTTGATAGACCATAATAGAGTTTTATGCTAGGAATAAGAGAAGCTAAAATCTTTAGCTTTCCACTATTTCAACAAATTCTTTGAAACTAGAGCTAACTCTGATTCTTTTGTATAGGTTTTGATTTTTTCATTCCCTTATAATAGGAACAAATAGATACTCTTAGCTCTTCAATATCGTCCTTGGAGATTAAAAAAAGCCTTTATTCAATATGCATCCTAATAAAGCACCAAGGCTTGATGGATTCAATGCAGCTTTCTTTCAAATATTATAGAATTAGTGAGATGTTGGATCATTAAGGTTATTCAAGATTTCTTCTCCTATAGTAATTTTCTCAAGGAACTAAATATTCCTAGTCGTCAAAATACCCAATCCCTTGTCTATCCAAGACTACAGACATATTGCTTATTATAACACCCTCTATAAGATCATCTTTAAAATGTTAACTAGTAGATTGAAAGCCATTTTAAGAAGTACTATCAATCATATTCGAGAAGCTTTTATTCAAGAAAGATACATTCGTGATAACATACTTATGGAACAAGAGCTTTTCAAATCCTATCATAGGAAAACAATCAATTAGAAGCTACTCTAAGAAAATCAATTTTCATAAGGCATTTATTTCCATCAGCTGAAAATTTATCTTGTACATATTTATTCTAAGTAAGTTTATCAAATGGCTAAATCAACAAGCCTCCTCCCCTTCCTATAGTTTTTTTGGTCAATAGTGAACTTACTCTTGCATTCAAAGGAACCAAGGGAATTAGCCAAGGTGATCCTCTTTCACCTTACATGTTCACTATATGTATTAAGGCTTTAATTAGACTTATCTCTCACAATATTAATCAAATATTCCTTTAAATTTCATCATAAATAGGCTTAGAAGCTTAACAACTTGTCTTTTGCTAATGATTTAATCTTACTTTATGGTGTATATGTACAATCAGTTAGACCATTATGGATTCCCTCAATCAGTTCTCAACTATATCAGGTCTTATCATTAGCAACTCTAAAAGCCAATTCGTATTCGTTGCTCATAATGATTGGCTCAATAATTTCCAATATTTCAAGTCCAAAGCTTCAAGTTCCTCCATTTATGTACATGGGGATTCTTTTACAATTAGGAGGCTCACTAACAAAGATTGCATAACTTTGTTTGCCTTTATATATAGAAGAATTAGGAGTTGAAAAAATAAACTTCTTTTTTATACTGTGAGACTTAAACTAATATCATTGGTGATAAACAACCTCCATAAATATTGGAGTTCTCGTCTGTTCCTACCTTAGAACTTGAACAAAGCTATTCAGAGGATTCTAAGATACTTACTATGGTTTAGTGAAATAAATAATTATCAGATAGCCAAAGTAAGTTAGAATGAGGTTTGCTTAACAAAGGATCAAGGAGGACTTGGTATAAAATCCATAAGAGACACTAATAAAGTTATATTTGACAAAATAATGTGAATGCTCTTTGTTAATCAAGAACATATATAGGTTAAATGGACCAACTCCGAATTGATCAAAAAGGATAGCTTTTGGAATTTGAAAATCAATACTAGAAATTCATAGACCACAAATCAATTGATGAAGCTGAGAATTTCTATCTCCAAGGAAATAGAAATGTAGATTGGGAATCGAGAAAGGTCTAGCTTTTATTTTGCTCGTTAGAATAGCTTGGGGCCTCTCTATTTGTAGCATAAATTCAACATGCTATAACATTATGATCATAGGGGCTTCTCAGCAATCACAACTTCAATCCCAAATTATAATCTTGAATTAAATAGGTAGAACTTAAACATATGGATGAGGTATAGCTCCAAATCTTTCACCAATAGCTCTTGCTTATTATTATTTAAGGAGCCTGAGCAAGCTGACCCATGGAGGAAATTGGTCTAATTTGATGAAAAAAATCTTCCAAAAGCATCATTTATTATATGATTAGCAACAAAAATATGAATGTCGTTTCATTTTAGTTGGTATCAATCAATACGTTCCATACTGGCCAAAAATTGAAACTTAAATCTTAGTTACTGTATCAGGTTGTGGTACCAACCAATACCAATCAATATGTCAAATACTAGTTAATACTATGATTTAAATGAAAATAATAAAAGTTTACATCATCTCTCATTCTTCTCTATCAATCTCTCCCCTATTTCCTTTCTTCTCTCGATCGCTCTTATGTTCACTTTCGTGCCAACAATGACATAATTCCTCACCTTAATCTTCTTTACCATCATCATCATCTTGATACTGTCTAGACCCTAGACTTCATCTTCAACTCATTGGGATTCATCTTCTTGCCATTCATCTTTCTGCAGGATCATATCCTAAAAAGAAGCAAAAATGTGAAACAAATAGAAAGTGATTTATTGTTATGTTGAAGCTTGGTTCTAAGTTATGAGAGTAGCAGTGTTATGTTGGAACTTGAATGTGAGTTATAAGAGTAGCCAGAAGTAGTTAGTGTGTTGGAAGTTGGAACTTGAATCTTAGTTCCGAAAATAGCTGTCATTTTCTGTAAATATAATTCCACACGATTTTATTTCCATAGGTTTCAAGTAAATGGTGGGCTTTTGTTTAGAAACTTTTTAATATTAAAATATTACTTAAGGTTTGAAAGTTGAAATTAAATTATTGAATAGTTAGTCTCACCATTGCAATTGTTTAATGGAACAAACATCTTCCTTTTTTTTCTTGCTTTAAATAATATATTAATAGTTAATCAATTTCATTACCAATTTCGATTATGTATACTTTGAATGATACATTAACAATTAATCATTTTTATAATCAATTATGTAGAAATAATATTAAATATTAGGTAATTTAATTTTTATCACTATCATCATCATCACCCAGTCCGAAATCCCGCAATGAAGCAGGGTCTGGGGAGGTC
>JAOSBM010000205.1:28265000-28276423 GCA_027568955.1 Erythroxylum tenue | reverse complement strand
CAAAGCCCATATCACCTAACTCTTCTAATTTCATTTAATGTATACTAACTCATGTCACCTAACATACTTAATGCTACCTAACCTCATTAATACTATCATACTTAATTAATGTCAACTTAATTTAATTTAATATAATCATGCTATTAATCAAGCTTAATAACATAAAAAAAAAATTCCGGGGCTAACAGTAAGACGCACAATCCACTACAAGAGAACTCTAAAATAGCGATGGAAATTTACTGACGGTAAAAAAAACGCAGGCAATTATCGACGGAAATAGCATAGACGTCGATAATGTCGTTTGAAAATATTACTTTAGCGAAGGTAGAAATTTCCGTCGCTAAATTCGGGCGAAAAAGTTTACCGACGAATATTCCATCGGTAAAAATCCATTTCAACCGTCGAATTTTAACTATAACAAAATGACAGCGTTTGGGCATAAACCAAACGACGTCGTTTTGGTGAATACCGTGGAGGTTGAAACCTTGGCGAACCAAACGATGTTGTTTTGTTCAACTTAAGAACGTCTTCGCCTCATAAACAAAACGATGTTGTTTGGGATTTAATCAAACGACGTCGTTTTGCACAGAAGGTTTAAACATATTACCTTAACCAAAACGACATCGTTTTGGTTATGTTTTAAACGTTTAAAATATAACAAAAATGACGTCATTTTCCAACTAAAGGGTTTAAACGTTTAAATCATAACCAAAATGACGTCGTTTAGGTTTTAAACCATAAGACGTTGTTTTGTTTAAGTTTTAAACGTTTAAACCAAAACCAAAATGTCATTTCAGTTATCATTTAAACCACCCGAAGCCCTCCTCCCGCCCCTCCACCCTGCTCCTGCACCTGCGCCTGCGCCTACCAAAGTTCTCTTCCTCCTCCATCTGCCTCTTGCATCTGCCATTGCCATCGTCTAGAGGTGCGTTATCGCTGTGGAGCTGGTGCGTCCCCGGTGTCGTCGTCTCCAGCGATCCAAACTGAAGTTATTGTCCTCTTCTTTGTCCTCTCCTTTCTCCGATGATGTGTGAATGTTGGGTTGAATTTTTTTGGTTCATATGGAATTTGTTTTCGATTTTGGTTGTTAATTACTGATTGTTAATGATGGGCTGTGTATTTGTTGGAGAATGATGGAAACAAATTAGTAATTTGTCTTGAATGAGGGATGAATCGGTTAATGCATACCAAGTGTTTGATAAAATGTACTACTTCGATAAAAATTGATTTAAAGGAATTTCTGTTGTTCCCCCAAGTTTGTTTGGAGATTACTAGGTTTTCTTTAAAATTCTAAAACATTTTCCTCTTGATAATTAAAAGGATTTATATATAAAGCTTTTTATACATAATGCCCTACATGTACAAGATTATCAAATGATTAAGTGCTTATTTATGTAAACGACGAAGATTAGGTATAATAAAAATTACAATGATTGTTAGAAAAAGAATAATTTCATTCTTTCTTAGTCTTACTCTACTTGACTTGCAAATTTCAACTCTTAAGTCTTTTCATAGCTAAAACACACCCTTTTAATAATTTGATTTATAATAATTTTAAAATTTTCTTAAAGTTCTTTTAAGATTAATTTATTTTAATTTCAAAACAAGTTTTATCTTGATTATGAAAGGACTATTGCCTTATGATTGTTATATAAATGGTTATGTAATTATTGAACTTTTAATTGATTTAAATTACCAATACAAGTTTACAATAATAATTGTTACACGTGCAAATCATTCATTCTTTCATTTGATTAAGTGATAGAAGTATTAAGCTACCAATTAATCGAATTTCTAGATCAATTTTATATTTTAAGCAATTTTGTATATCAATTTTATATTTTCAATGAAAAAAGAAGAATGATCTGATTTATTGTAATTAGCATAAACTATTAAAAAAAGTAGATTGAGATATTAAAATAAACAAAAAATGATAATATGAACCAAACTTCCATCCTTTAACTTAAATAAAATTAGAATTAGAAAATTACTTAATAATATTACCTTTATTTTAAAATAAAATAAAAAGATATACTATGTTAATATCAAAAATTAAATGAGTAGCGTATGTTTTTCTTAATGATAGGACATATTTTTATTGTGCCATTGCATTTGCTTTAGATTGCAATATATTTTTCATAATAAAAACTTTAATATTCTTTTGAATTAGTAAACTAACATTAATCATTAATTGTTCACATCTAATATGTCGATTAAGTACAATATGAAACAATAATGTTAGACTAAGTAAGGTTCTAACATCCTGGTTTAATTATTGAAAAATATATTGTTATTAATAATTTTACTTCAATATGATATTAGTAGCTTTATTATAATGAAATCAAGGAATATGTGCAATATTAAGTTAAACGAAAGGATTAGATGATATCTTGATTATGAAAGGACTATTGCCTTATGATAGTTATATAAATGGTAATGTAATGATAGGACTTTTAATTTAAGGAGAAAACATTTACAAGACCAATCATTACATAAATCATGAAATAAGCATATAAAATTCCTTTATAGACGTTAAAGCTTTAATGCTCACTATCATCTTTTAGGTTCCAAGTTAAAAGAAAATTTAATACTTTTATGTATGGTGCAAAATCTAGACTTACACAACATATCGTCGAAAACAGAATAAGGCCAATTTTTATGATAGGCCATCTTTCAAACATATTTTTAAAAAGGCCATAATTGGCGAGCAACAATTTCACTACTCTCATTATAATTACAAACCTCAACTTTTTAAAAAAGATATTACACATGCTCCAATTCATCATAGGATCTATTTCAATTAAGAAACATGTCATTTTCCAATTCAAGGCTTCAAAGTCATACAAGGAAAACTCCTAATCCCCCATATATCGAAAAGAAAGCATTACATTACCAAAACCATTCACCAAGACCTAAAAATGCATATTGTTGATTAGAATTGAGAATATCGATGGATTGATTTATTAACTATAATTGAGAGTGTATGGGTTACAAATTGTTATACTTGAATTGTGAATTGGATTATTATAAATTTTGTGATGTAAATGTGGATTGAATTTAGAATAGACATATAGTTTGGAGACCCAATTTGAGGTGTGGTTATTGGTCGATATAGAAGTGTATTTTTATTGCAGGATTGACCCTTCTTTCAGAAGGGGGATTTCCATTTTATAAGGGAAACTCTGCCAAATTTTCAATTTTCAAGAGCTCCTTAGTATTAACTGATGATCTTATTGTCGAGGAGACTTATAATTATGCAAATTATTGAGGATAACACCTGATGGTTGAATTACTTCAGTATAGCTAATGACTTTGATTGATTTTAATATTTCATGGCAATTGTTTTAATATATCCCGCTTTCTAAACTGTGAATGAATTTGTTTGTGGTTGTAGGAACTCATGTAGCACCCCCTTATCGTAGGGTACACACCGGAACGCCCGAAGGTCATTCTGATACATATCCTATGATAAGGGTGAGCTACGATCGATCACTACATTCACTTCACATGGCATGGTATCACAATTTACTTAAAAAGCATCGTAAGAAGACGTAATATTTTAAAACCAACTTTTCCCTCATTGCATTTCACAAAAATTGAAGTCTACATTGTGTCTTTCACATTTTCCATATGTACATCATCAAAACCTAATACAAAAGTACTACATGAGAGAGGAAAATATATCAAATCTATCTAAGCCATCCCAAAAGAAATCCCAGCTGACCGACCTTTGTGCCATGACTTCTCTTGCCCAACTCACAATCTACACTGTAGTAGAGCCTTTTAGTAGCTAGAGTTGTCTCTCAATCCTGAAAAGCCAACGTTGCAATTTTGGTGAGTTTTGTGAACTCAATGAGGTAACCATCATCGATGGTTCGCTCAAATCATGCACACATCGATTTATATCACAATTATTTCACAAGTTTGCATTTTTCATGATTAACACATTTTCACTCAAGCATAAGCTGTTTTGCATTTCTATCAATCAAGCATACTTAACAAAAATGCATATGAGATGCTCATGAGACACTTTTCAATTATTACTTTGTTGTGACCGAGTGCATGAACTGTCCCATATAGGGCTCATTAAAAGTTGAACCTAAGGCTCTGAATCACTTTTGAGCTCAAGGCTCAGTATCACTCGTTGAGCTTTAAGCTCTAATCGGTGGCTACTCTGGTCACAACTGCCATTATCTGATTATGCATTCATGAATGGAATGCATGTACCACAATCAATCACCTTATAAAGCACATAGGTCTCCACATTCACATTTAAGATGTACTTTAATAATTCAATCCACATTACACACTCGTCGGACCTTCTTTCCGGAATCCACAATCAAATCACATTCATTCGTTATTCAAAACATATTTATAGGCAAATAATAATTGAGAGAAACCATCTAGGTTACTCACAAATTGCTCCCGAAGCTAATACCTGGAAGATCCGGCAACGTCTGGAGGTTGACGTTCCAGTTGCTCCTCTAGCACAAATAATGCACACAATATCACAATTTGTAAAATCATAAGTATTCGATAATGCACATGCATGAAATGAATTATGTACAATGCGTGTTCATGATAATCCCGGGAAATTTCCAGCCTAAAATCTATCTCATATCAAAACTCATCTAAGTATGATTTATACTTAGGTTTTTGCTCACGAAAACCAGTGAATTCACAATTCATTTCTCATTGTGTCTCTTCAAAATTTTCCAAGACACCCCCTTTCGGGTCTACTATTCACATGCAATCAGAAGGAAAAATGAGTTAATTTGGTCATACTTTCTTCTAAAAAAATGTTCCTCTATGTCTTATCTTTCCATTGACACCAAAATCACTCAATTTGGTTCAGTATTGTGGAAGATATACCTCAAACTTTTTCGGACTATCCTTAATGAAAACAGTTTATTATATACAACTTCCATCTAGAAATTGAATACCTTAGAGACTGAATCAAGATTCAGTTTCTTTGTATGATTTGTAGCCCTATTTTCTATTTTACTCCAAATCAAAAATCATCTCAATTGGATCAGTAGAGCTCCAGAAATCATCGAAATACCGAAGTAAGTTCAGTGGAATAACACCAGTTCATATCCTTTAAGAGTACATTCACTGTACCCATCCCACCTTTTTCACTCAATCTATCTCCTTTCATTTCAGATGGCTATGATTCTTGGTGGAGATGTAGAGAAAAGGTTTACGAATCCAATGGTTCAAGAATCAAGTCATTTGGAGGTCTAGAAAAGAAGTTATGGTCAAAAGAAGCAACCATGTTTATGAACTCAATCATACTGAACCTATTTTGGGGAAACAACCATAACTTTCTCTACAGATATCATATTAAGGTGTTCTTTATATGGTTGGAAAGAGGGCTTCAAGATCTACAACTTTTATGAAAGAGGGCTTCAAGATCTACAATTTTCGTGAAGACCTCAAAGACCAATTCCATCGTTTAAAGGGTAGAAAATGGATCAGACGATGCATGACGTCATTATGAGACGATGGTGACGTCATCAGACGATACAAGATTGGGAAAATTTCCATAACTTTCCCTATAGATATTGTATTAAGGTGTTCTTTATATGGTTGGAAAGAGAACTTCAAGATCTATAACTTTCATGAAGATCTCAAAGACCAATTCAATTGTCTGAAGGGTAGAAAATGGAGCAGAAGGTGACAATAAATAGTAACTGAGACGGTCAAACTGAGACGGTCAAACTAAGACGATGATGACGTCATACTAAGACAATGATGATGTCATTCTGAGACGGAAGCAAAACTGAGACGGAACAAAACTGAGACGATACTGACGTCATTCTGAGACGGAAGCAAAACTGAGATGGAACAAAACTGAGATGGGACAATAAAAAGGGCATAACTTTCAGCTCAGATGTCCAAAATTTTCATATAATATACCGTTGAAAAGATAAAAGAGAGATCTACAACTCTTTAAAAGGAAACTTTGCCAAAATCTATCGAAATTAAGTCCAAATTTCCTCCCAAAGTTGGAACACGAATTTTACACTTAACTCTCAACGTCCTGCACCCAGTTCTCAACTTCATAACAACTTTTGAGATTCTTAGAGACTGAATTGAATTTTGATGTCTTCATACGAAATGTAGCCTTATATTTCTATTTTAATCTAAATTAAGAATCATTTTTTTTGGATTACTAGAGAAAAAGTTATGGCTAACAGACTAAAGCATACTTAGTGAGCATTTTCCAGATTTTCAACCTTTCAATATTTTACGACACCCCAAACACTCATAATCTTTCAAAACACTAAATTTACACATAACCAGATTTTTCATCCCCTAACAACACAGTATTTATGAACAAACACATAAATGCCATTTTTCGTGCAGAAGACAGTAACTTAGCAATTTGTTGCATGAATCCCCAACTCTAAAGGATTTATTCACTACTTACCTGCTAAAACTCCAAAATCTTCAAGCCCTAATCTCCACAAACTTTTCATACTTCACTAAGTTCAATGACCAGCTTCTGGTTTTCTTAGGGTAGAGGACACAAATGGCAAAGTGAGTTTGGTATAGGAAAGGGAAAACATAGAAATCTTTAGGAAGTGTAAACTCTACATATGGGAGGAAAAATTTGAAGAAGATGATAAGGACAAAGGAACTTAGACAAGACTTAACCCGTCAACTCTCAAAGAATAGTAACCTACTTCTAGCAAAAGTACAAAAGCCTACATGACACTTGTCACTTTCCCACTACCTAAGCTCTAACTTAGTTTCTTTTGAAACTAACTCCTTTAACTTTTATCTTTACAATCCAACTATCTCTAAGCTTCTTTTGATTTCTTGTTTCCTATTATAAGTATATCTATATATATATATTTCTTTCTCAATACTCCATAAATTTCAAAGGAAACTCCTAAATTCACCAATATTTACAAATACGATGTTTCCTCTAATCACTAATATTTCCAATGTAAAACAATTATAACTCTAAAAAAAATTCGCAAATCAATCCAATTATACCCGAAATTATTCATGATTGCATGTACAATTAATTGCATGCGAAATTACATTCACTATTCATGTGTAAGTGTATGGCATATTATGCATGAGCATAAAGAAGCATTTCTAAGCCTTTTATAAATCACTCACATTTACTATTCTAACCCTCTCACAAGTAATGGGATGTTACAACTCATTTGTTGACAGTATTTATATCTTGAAAGAGATTGAAGAGAAGATTTAGCAGGTATTCAAATGACAATCATTTTCTTATATGATGTAACACTGTCAACAATGAATTTTCACACATTTGAATGACATTTTTATAAGTTTCTATATTTTTCATTCTAGCTCTGTCATCATCATCTTCCTTCACGTACTTCAGGAAGATCCTTCTGCGTGTCAGTTTAGGTAAGTGATATTGTTTTTTCTACGTTTTTATAAACATTTTAAATTGAAATGGCCTGCACGATGTGAAACTTGTTTGTGATATGAACTTCGGTTTATCATTAAATTAATAGGATGAGTTTGACTTATATTATAGTTCTGCATGCCCTTAATATGTCAATCCATTATTTCATTGATTCTTATTTCGTCGTGATTAGCTTCTCTTACATGCATGTTTTAAAAACTAGCTATATGTTAAAACAATTTATTAAAATAAGTAGTCATATCTTTATGAATACTTATTATAATTGGCACTAGTACATATTTAATATAGGACATTGAATATTAATATGCTTCTAACGTATATAATTACAAACATATATGTTCGATCTTCAAGATAGGTTCGTTTTTTAGATTTGAACCCATAAACTTTAACCCATAACTTATGATGATTGCTCCTGTGAGACTTATCGGTGAAAAATACGAGGAGCTTAGGAGTCACAACTAGAACTTATTGTCTTCATTCACAAGTCTTATCTTAGATGTCAAGTAATTTTTGGTAGACATGAATGATACTAACTCATGATTCACTATTTTAAATTAACAATTTTGCATAAATGAGTTATGTTGAAAGATCTTGGATGTATAGACTATTAACACATGATGGTTACAAAAACCTAATTTTTTTGCCAGAGTTTAAGCTTTTATTCATTATGCATGTTCTCAACCTGCATATATGGATGGGCCGAAGATCAGATGTCCATGTAAAAAGTGCAAACACAAATGTTTCCTTCCTATTGATGAAGTTAATGGGCATTTGCTAAAAGGGGTTTGTCCCCAATTATTTTGAGTGGACACGACATGGGGAACTTGGCATTTGTAGCACCTCAAGAGGTAATCAAGCAGAATTGTCTATCAACTTCAATGAGTTTGAAAGGGGGATTGGATACCGAACAAATTATGTGGATGGGACTGAAATCTGTACATGCAAATGGTATATGATGCAAGCGGTAATAACTTTGAGCAAAATATGGAAAATCTTGAAGAAGAACCTAACCCACAGGCAAAACAGTTTTTTGACTTACTATAGTCAGCAAACCAAAAGTTATGGTCAAATTATGAGACAATGACCCAATTGTCTTCAATTGTGCAAATATTGAACATAAAGTATGAAGGCCATATTTCGAATCGGAGTTTTGATAAAATTCTTGAGTGGTATAAATAATCATTGCCTCCTGATCCTACAATGGTTATTAGTTTTTATGACATGAAAAAACTTATTAGGGGTCTTTGTTTGCCTGTTGAGAAGATTGATTGTTGCAAATTGGGATGTATGTTGTATTGGGGGGATGATGTGAAATTACAAGAGTGCAAACTTTGTGGTCACCTATGGTTCAAGCCTAGAAAGCGTTGAAAGAAACATAAATTAGCACCCTGAAAACAAATGTACTATTTCCCGCTAACTCTGAGACTTCAAGGACTCTATGCTTCTAATTTAACTGCATCGCACATGAGATGGCATAATGAACATAAACAGGAAGACGAAATAATGAGTCATCCTTCAGATGCACTGGCATGGAAACATTTCAACGACACCCATCTTGAGTTTGTAGTAGAAAGTCGAAATGTAAGGTTGGGATTGTCGACGGATGTATTCCAACCTTTTAATCAAGCCGGCCAACAATATTCATCTTGGCCAATCATAATAACTCCTTATAATTTACCTCCATGGATGTGTATGAAGGACGCATATATGTTTTTGACAGTGATTGTGCCAGGCCCTTCAAATCCGAAGCATAAAATTGATATTTTCTTACAACCATTGATATCAGAATTGTAGCATCTTTGGTCATATGGTGTTCAGACATATGATGTGTCTCTGAAACAGAATTTTGTGTTGAGAGCGGCATTGATGTGGACCATTAGTGATTTTTCGACATATGCCATGTTGTCTGGATGGAGCACAACAGGAGAACTGGCTTGTCCTTATTGTAGCAACGATTTTGATACCTTTTATCTTCCAAACAGGGCAAATTGTGTTGGTTTGACAATTACATAAAATTTAGACGCAATAAACAAAAGTTCATTAAGAATAGGATGGTAAAAACACCTCCTCCCCCTTACAAAGCTGGTGAAGAGATTTTGCAGGTGGTTGATGAATTAGGCTTGCTGAAAGTTACAGAATTTAAAGCTGATGAAGTTAATACAAGCATTAGTAAGAACTTTTTTTGGAGAAAACAAAGCATCTTCTAAGATTTGCCATATTGGAAAATGAATTTGATACGTCATATTCTAGATGTGATGCATACTGAAAATTTTTAAGACAATATGTTCAATACCATCATGAACATTGAAGGGAGGACAAAAGACAATGCAAAATCAAGAGCTGATTTGTAACTTTTTTGTAGAAGGAATGAGTTACATAAGGATCTTCGCACCGGTAAATATCCGAAAGCATGTTACACTTTGGACAAAAAACAAAGGAAAATATTGTGTGAATGGTTGAAAGGTCTAAAGTTTCTAATGGTTATATTTCAAACTTGGCAAGGTGTGTGGACATGAGGAATTACAAATTATTTGGGTTGAAAAGTTATGATTGTCACGTGTTTATGCAAAGGCTAATTCCAATTGCATTTCGAGAGTTACTACAAAATAAGGTTTGAGAAGTGATAATAGAAATAAGTTTGTTTTTCAAAAGTTTTACATCATCCGAAATTAAGTTCACTGAAATGGAAATTCTAGAAAGGGAGATTCTAGTAATTTTGTGCAAGTTAGACGGAATTCTTCCTCCAAGCTTCTTTGATTGTATGGAGCATTTACCTGTGCATTTAGCACACAAGGCAAAACTAGCTGGTCTAATTCAATGTCGATGGATGTATTCGTTTGAGAGGTAATTCAAATTCAAATTATTGTAATTAAAGTAGTAACATGTTTTAACTATTAAATTGTAATAACCATAGTTTCTAATATAGGTATTTGCATCATTTGAAGAAAAATGTCAAAAACAAGGCTAGAGTTGAAGGTTCCATATGTAATGCTTATTTAGTGGAGGAAGCTAGTACATTTTGTGGACATTATATTGAGCCACATGTTCATACAAGAGAAAGAAAAGTTCCTCGTAATGACGATGGAGGAGGAACGAGTGATGCTGATGGTAACTTATCCATTTTCACATATCCTGGGCGAGCATATGGATGTGCAACAAGACGAATGTTATCAGAGGAAGAAATTAAGGTTGCCCATGGTTACATTTTATTGAACTGTCAAGAGGTTCAACCTTTCGTGCAGTAAGTTGAACATTATTATATCAGTTTTCAAATTTTGTCTTGTTCATAACTAAAATACATAATAATGTATTTAGATTATACGAGGTATTGTTAAGCGAGATCATGCTAGACAGCACATAGAATGAAGTAAATAATGAGGTTGAAAGACATTTTGCATGATGGTTCGAGAGATATGTAAGTTTCCACTTACAAATATTCTCATAATTGAATTATAAGATTTAAGTGTTGAAATAACATTATACTCATTGATATGATAATTTATTTTTATGTAGGCCTTAGAAAATCCAATAGAGAACAAGTTCATTTGTTATCTTGCCAAGGGACCTCTACGAACCGTTAAATCGTATCAGGTGTATTTCGTTAATGGATACAAATATCATACAAAATATCATGGTCATAGCATGACAACAATAAATAGTGGAGTTTCCATACAGGGAGAATTAATGGATTACTATGGTAAAATCATTGAGATACTTGAAGTTGAGTACCCTGCGTTGCCAATCAAGCGAACTGTGATATTTAAGTGTGATTGGTTTGACCCGACTCCAAATGTTAGAGCAAAAGTGCATAGCAGATACAACCTTGTTGAAATCAACAGTCGCAGAAAATTGAGACAATCTGAACCTTTCGTATTGGCTATACAAGCGAGACAAGTGTTGTTGGACCCCGAACTTTTCTTGAAATTTTTAAGTGTCAAGTGACATGAAATGAGGAAATTAGAATGAATAAAGAAAAAGAAAATTAAGAATATGAATTGTTAGATGA
>JAOSBM010000205.1:28245861-28257099 GCA_027568955.1 Erythroxylum tenue | reverse complement strand
ATTGATTAAACCTTGCTAGACTAAAGTAGGTTTAGCCACTCATGGCTATACAAAACATGCAAAACAAGAAAGAAGAAATCTACTGTATACTATGAAAATCGATGATATCTATTGCCTTCTGCCCATGCCTTTATATATCGGGAGTCCTTCTCCTAATGGGGAAGAAATATTAGTCTTCCTAATTTTCCTCCAAAAGATATTCCTAATTAGTCTTCCTAACTTCCCTCCAAAAGATATTCCTAATTAGTCTTCCTTTTTCAGATCTGAAAAATATCCAACTTAGGAATTCAGTCATGTTCCTAATTCCGTATCAGGTAGCTGCTCACGCGCGACTTTAAGCCGTGGGCACGACTTATTGCTCAAAATCTGAAGTCAGTCCAAAAATCAAGCGACAACAACCAAAATATCTCCGATTCGGCCCGATTGTCATCTCCTGCCCAAAATACATAGAACTAATTAAATTTCACCCTTTTCACAAGAATATTTATCCAAAACATCAACAAAATCATTAATATAATTAGCAAATATTGATTGGTTTTTTTTTTTCTACTTATTTTCCTTGCGTTTCTTTGTTCTCATGGATTAAACTAAATTTGTTGGTTTTTCATGATTAGATGAACTTGCTGATTTTGAGGAAGCTTGGAAGGAAAGTGCCAGATAGCATGTTCCTATCACAGTCGATATTAGCTACAGCTGGATCAGGTGCGCCGCCGATGATATGAAGGCGTCTGCTCTGCTTTCTCAGGTTCAGAAGCACCTCCTAGAGGCGGAGGAGAGAGCTAGTTCCGCCTGAGACGAGTCTAATCCTAAAAATCCTAGAAATCACTCTCTTACATTGTTTTCTGTGACCAACTTAAAGAGTCCTGATATAAGCGTCTATCCAAATACAGGAGTCCTAATCTAACACGGACGTAATTTATGAAATCCCAACGCCACATAAAGTAAACTAGCGTGCGTCTATATACTCCCGAGAGTCTCTATAGTCTGAAGTCTCCTTCACTCATTATATTCTTCCTCTTCTCTGTTTGTCCATCCACGAACATACGCTTCTCAGATCGTTGCTTTCTTCTCTTGCTTTGTATTTCCTGGTGCGTGATATTCGATTATTCTTTACTTTTTCTGCATTGCAATGAATTTGATGATATGCGGTTTACTCGTAAAGATTTGATTTTGTTTATTGCTCTTGCTCTTTCTTCTTTAGGTTCGACGTTGCGTTCCTTGTGTTTATAGTCTGCTTAGTACTATCTGCTGTGTTTTTATGTTTAGGAAACTCTTTTGCTTTGCGTTTAGTGATTCAAATTTTGTGACGGCTTCGCTTGATTAAGATTTATGTTTCTTATTCATACAACTTTTCTAACTCTGACTTGATAATGTCGAGTGCGTTTTTGGTTCTGAATAAGCTGCTCTTTTTGTTTTGACAGCAGCTGACTTGAGACAATGGTGCCCGAGCCTACTGAGTTGGATAAAAATTGGAATTACGTGCAGGAGGGTATTGACAAGCTGACGAGGATTTTAGATGGAAAACCAGAGCAATTTACTACAGAACATTATATAATGCTTTACACGTACTTTTTCTTTAACTTTATTTAAAGTTGTTTTTCATGCACACGTTTGCCGTATGATACATTAATAATTTGTTCACATGCTGCAGAACTGTTTACAACTTGTGCACCCATAGGTCCTTTAATGACTATTCCATGACGGTTTATAACAAGTTCAAGGAGTCGTTTGAAGTTTATATTGATTCTACGGTGAGAATCTTCTGTAATTAATCTTGTTTCTGTTGCTACTTTTACTTCTCTATGTGCTATCTTTATGTTGAATTCTTCTTTTCTTCTCTTGCTCTTTATCAGGTACTGTCCTCTTTAATAGACAAACAAGAAGAGTTCATGCTGCGGGAGTTGGAGAAGAGATGGAACAACCATAAGATTATGGTTAGGTGGATGTCACGCTTCTTCAATTATCTTGATCGATACTTTGTCGTCAAGAACTCATTACCTTCGCTCAATGATGCTGGGCTGACATGCTTCCGTGATCTGGTTTGTTTAGTCCTCCTTTTCCAAACAGGAGTGAATAGAACATAAACTGCTTTTGCTTATCTTAATCTCTGCCGTATATTTTGTAGTTCTTTTAATAACCATTTCCACTTCAATGTGTGTCAGGTTTATAGACAAGTGTGTGGAAAAGCCAGGGATGCTGTACTTCTGCTGGTAAGTTGGTCAGATTAGCTGGTTGCATGTTAAAACCAATGTGAATTTTAGTTTGATTTTCTCGAGGAAATTGAGCTTCCTTGCAATGTGAATCAGATTAATAAAGAACGTGAAGGAGAGCAAATTGATAGAGCATTACTGAAGAATGTTTTAGGTATCTTTGTTGACATGGGAATTGGAGAAATGGATTTCTATATTGAAGATTTTGAAGGACGAATGATCGACGATACTGGTGCTTATTATTCTCGTAAGGCATCCAAATGGATTCTGAATGATTCTTGTCCACAATACATGATAAAGGCAAGTACTTTGTGGGGTTTTCCTTTCCCTTTGTATTTTTGGCAGTTAATGTTTGTGATAATGAAACTCAGTTTAATTGCAGGCAGAGGAATGTTTGAAGAAGGAAACTGATAGAGTTTTGCACTACTTGCACAAAGACACCGGGTCAAAGTTGATAGAGGTTAGTGATTGGCAGTATTCAGAACAGTTGTTTCTTTTTAATTTCTTATAATGTAGGCAAATATGCTGACAACTGTACAACTAATATTACAGTTATTTTGATATTCTAATATTAATAAGGTTGTTAACACTAACTATGTTATCCTCCATCTAGAAAGTGCAACATGAGTTATTGGTGGTGTATGCAAACCAATTGGTTGAGATGGAGCATTCCGGATGCCAAGCATTGCTGAGAGATGAAAAGGTATCCAATGATTTATTGTTGCTTCAGCTTTTTCCAGTGTTATGCCCGGCCATTCTGCATATTTATTAGTTTGAATCATTTTAGGTCGAAGATCTTTCAAGGATTTATAGGCTCTTCCATAACATACCTCAAGGCTTGGAACCTGTTGCTACTGCATTTAAGCAGGTTGCTTTTCCTTTATCAATTTAGTTACTAAGGACCGTATCTTTTACCTTTTCTATGGTCCTGATGGCTTTTCACCCTTTTACAGTACATCACTGCTGAAGGAAAACTCTTGGTCCAGCAGGCTGAAGATGCTGCAAGTAACAAGGTACTTTTTTTAATTATTTTTCTCTTCATTTAATAGTTGGTCAATTGTGCATCATTACTTTATGGCTGTTTCGATGTGGTGCATTTCTAAATTCTAATGATTCCAGTTAAACTTGTTCCTGTGATTTGAATCGTTAACCACCAAGTTTATGATCATAAGCCTTCTAATTGTTTGGTCTATACTTAGCACAGAATTAATCTTGTCGCGCAATTGTTGCATTCGAAATTAATGTTAGTTGATTTCTTTGTAATGATGGGGTCTTGCCATGAAAGTATTTGTTCTAAATCCAATCAGCATATGTTTGGTGTCATCTATGTGTTCTAATTTAATATTTTGGTCCCGAATGATGACACTTGTTTTCTCTTCAGACTGCAAATGGTGGCGCACATGAGCAGGTGAATTTCTCATCTTGCAGCCCATCATATTAGAAAAGAATAGGAAAGACCAATAGTTGACTCTTAAGGGTGTGTTTTTCAGGTCCTGATCCGAAAGATTATGGAACTGCATGACAAATATGAGGCTTATGTGAATGATTGCTTCCAAAACCACACGCTATTTCACAAGGTTTGCCGTGAAGATACTTTTTGTTTTCTCATTTTTGGCATTGATGAGTTTCTTTTTATCTAAGAGTTATAATTTTCTTCTCCTTGTCTCTCTAACTATCCTTTTGGTATTTTTTTTAAACAGGGCATTAAAGAGGCATTTGAGGTATTCTGCAATAAAACAGTCGCTGGCTGTTCAGGTGCAGAAATTCTTGCAACATTCTGTGATAACACTCTCAAGAAGGGTGGAAGCGAGAAACTAAGTGATGAAGCTATAGAAGAAACTCTGGAAAAGGTGGGTTTACAAGTTTATAGATTCTTCCCCAACTAATAGTTAGCTTTGTCACGTCTTGTTCTCATTTTGACAAACTGTAATCTGTGTGGTTATGTTCTGCAGATAGTTAAGCTGCTTGCATACATTAGTGACAAGGACCTTTTTGCCGAATTCTACAGGTAAAACTGATTTTCAGTTGATGTTGTATCACAACATTATTCATGTACTGATTTCTTCATTCACTGATGTTTCTACAATCATGACAGGAAAAAACTTGCCCGACGTCTTATCTTTGAGAGGAGTGCTGGCGAGGATTACGAAAGGATTTTCTTAACCAAACTGAAACAGCTATTCGGTGGGCACTTCACCTCAAAGATGGAGGGGATGGTGAGTTGACCTAGTTCCGAATCTGAGTTTATTATCCCACTTATCTCTGTAGTTATCTGAAGCATGGCTATTTACGGCTATTCCAGGTCACAGATATAACGCTGGCAAAAGATAGCCAAAACTCCTTTGAGGAATATCTTGGAAGCAATCCACAAATAAAATGTGGATTTGACATGACAGTAAATGTTCTGACAACTGGATTTTGGCCAACTTATAAGTCATCTGATCTTATTCTTCCTCTTGAAATGGTAAGTAATTACATTTATTTGCATCTGAAATTTCTAATCAAGAAAGTTTCAAGTCTCATCTCCTTCTTTTACTTTCAGGCTAGAGGTGTTGAAGTTTTCAAGTCTTTCTATAACAGAAAAGCCAATAGCAGAAAACTCACCTGGATATTTTCACTGGGAACGTGCCATCTTAATGGCAGGTTTGAGCAAAAGACTATCGAATTGGTTGTGTCGACTTATCAGGTATGGCTATAAGGAGCTAGTGAACAGAGTACTACATATTAATTTTTTTTATAGAGGATACGTTTTCTGAATTGCGATTTTTGTGTTAACAGGCAGCAATTTTGATGCTCTTCAATGAAGCGGATAGGCTCAACTATTCCGATATCATTGCTCAGACAAACTTGACGGATGACGACTTGGTTAGATTGCTTCACTCTCTATCATGTGCTAAGTACAAGATCCTCAACAAGGAACCAAACACGAAGACGGTTTCTCGGACAGAGAATTTTGAATTCAATCATAAGTTTACTGACAGAATGAGGAGGATCAAGGTTTGAATTTCTCACTCGGGAATAGTATTTAGTTTCCATCCACTTTCAGTTTTCATAGTTTTCACAATTCATCAAAGATTAAGCTGAATTTCATTTGCAGATTCCACTTCCTCCAGTTGATGAAGGCAAGAAGATAATTGAAGATGTTGATAAAGGCAGGCGATATGCTGTTGATGCAGCAATTGTTCGCATAATGAAAAGTAGAAAAGTGTTGAATCACCAGCAATTGACTGTGGAAACTGTTGAGCAGTTGAGCCACATGTTTAAGGTATGTCTGTTACTCAGCGTACAAATTGCACTAACAGGAGAAAATCAATATGACGTCTTCAACATTTTGCATTTGCAGCCTGACGTTAAAGTTATCAAGAAACGGATTGAAGATCTGATTACACGGGACTACTTGGAAAGAGACGAGGACGATCCCAACGTGTTTCGATATTTGGCATAAAAGCATACCCGTGATTGTGAAATTGCTGTGATCGGCTCTTTATTTGGAACCTTGCCCTTTTGTTTATCCTTTTTTTTGACATAGGACAGGATTCCCTCACACTATGTACATTCCAAAAAGAGAATAGAGTTCAATTTACGGTCAATGCACAAGGAAGCACAAATACAAAAAATACGTGCCACTTCTTTAGATGACCTGTTAAACCAAATTCAATTAAAGACTTAACGCTGCCCGAACTCACCCAAGTTCAGACTTGCTGGATATTCAAAGCCCTGAAGAACTGCCATCATTTTCATGTCATCTTTGGAGTACGCAGGAACGAACCAGTAGCTCTTGTCCATCCCAAAAACCTGATTACAGAAAGTTGGAAATAGTAATCATCAACTACAACTAACATTGCATATTGCAGAAATTGTTGCTGCCGAAGACCTATATTCCAACAAAGTGTAGCAACCATCATCACTATATACAAGTACAATGAGGAAGATAATGAGTGCTGTAATAAGATCTAACTTAAATTTGTGTATTGTTAGTTTCAGGTTTAGATAGTAAAATAAGAGGAATATACCAACTGCATAAAGTTTCATTCTTATGGGTCAAGACTGAATTTCAAATAGAATAAAGCTGTTTACAGGGTTTTGCAGATGTATACACCAATAGGAAAATATGTTATGGGAACAGTTCTATTTCTTGATTAAGCTATGAAAGGCAGCACCAATAAAGAAGAAGATTAGGCAGCCAACAGCAAGAATGCAGGCATAAATTAGAAATTTTAAGGATAAATTTAGAATCCATAGTGATGAAACTAGTTACCAAGCTTTTACTTACTTCAGGATCTTGATTAAACCCACAAATTTCACAACCTTGTGAACAGAAAACATGAATTTTGTAAATGGCAAGGTGAACCGAGAAGTGCAAAATTGAGCACTAAACTAAGATATTCTTTCTACCACACTATGAAAATCACTATAAATGAAGCTAAATACCAATATGTTCAAACACACAATTGTGAAGATACCATTTGTGGGAACATTTGTAGACATAGACAAACATGAGAAACTGAATAAACATCATTTTCAAGACCAAGGTTAACCTGCTCAAAATTTTTCCATCGGCCAAGGTCATAGCACCATTTTGCATTGGTTCTCTTTTCATATGCCTGAAAGGCATAAATTGAGTATGAAAAACATGAAATAAACCAGCTGAAAGCTTTTGTAAACTAAGGTTATGAAGGAAAAGATATAAAGCAAATTGCATCACCTCAATTGTGGTGGTGTTGGCTAGTACCAATGCTATATGCATAATTAGGAAACCCATCACACTCAATGCAAATGTTAGGTTGAAAACTGAAATCAAGTAAGCAAAAAGAGATGAAAGTGTGCTACAGATATCCAAACGAAAATAAAATGATGATTTTTTGTTAAAACATACCAAAAGTGATAAAAGTGGCTACAAGGGCTCCTGGTGTTCCACTTACTTCACCATCAGTAAAGAACGCTATGAACAATGGCAACAATGACAAGGTAACAAGAGTTGTCTCAAGAAATGTGTAAAACTGCATAAAAGTGACAAAATTCTGACTAAGTATTCTGTTCCCAGAAATATTCAATTGAGTTTAATAAATAAAGAAAGATTTCTTCTGCATAGAAACTCTTAACACCTACAATTATGAGCAGCCTATTGATGTAACATGCAAGGAAAACAGCTTGTAACCAACAATGGAAGGGGAAAACTGCCTAGCTTAGATAGTACTTCAACAATGTTATCTTTGCTCATCTTCTTGCGCATTTCAGTTTCATTGTAAGAAATGCTCAAAAAAATAATGTATTGAACCTACTAAAATTGAACTATGGATGAAAAATATTTCCTTTGTTGACTATGCGTTCATTCAACCCAACAAAACAAAAACCCAATTGAAAATATGCAATTCTGATTACTTAAGTAAACAAAAACAAAACAGCAGATAAATAAGAAAGAGAAAGAATAGAGTATACTATTCCTTAGGGATAAATATAGGTGAAACATAGGCTTTTTGGACAAATGAAGACTGGAAATTTCTTGATATGCACACAAATATATGGACGAGGAAAAAGAACTTCAACAAACAACAAAAATTATTGAGTTGCCACAAGCATTTTCAACTGATTTATGCAAGTAAAGAGAAAAGTTATAATGACCCGAAATCATATCTTGTAAATTCATTTTGTTAAACCGACTTCTATCCAAAATATCTTAAGCACACATCGATACACAAACATACTAATGCCCAAACTTAATTATCAATTGCAAATTAAGTAAAAAACCAAGTAAAGACATTTTTGAATAACAGTTAACTTACCAAGAAAAGAAGAAAATATTTGTAGTTCAATGCCCCAACACAGTTAACAACCCACACACAATGGTGGTCCATTTTCAGTATACACCGTCCACCTAAAAGAAATCAATAAAGTAAGCTGACTTTAAGCAGATGATATACAAAATCATCATCCTAAAGACAAGTCAATCTCAAGAACTCACAAACAGAACAATGATGGCAACGGGGTGGTTTAAACTGTTTGCACTTTCTACAAAATCTCCTTTGCTGATTGGCTGGCTCACCAAGTATAGCCGATTGCTTCAAACCTACAATTGCACCAATATATTCTGATGCCATCAATGGATCTGCACTACCACTCTCCTCATCTACTGAAGGTCGCCAATTTGGTGGGACACCACCTGGATCCGTTAAAACAGTTGCAAAGTAGCTCCATAATAGCATGGCCAACTACAGTACCAAATCCATTCTTGAAAATTAGCATGGTTGGGAAAAGTTCTTCTGTGGTTTATCAGCAAGATTATTTTATAAAGTGCACTGTTCTCGATAGTATTTTGTCCTACATTTATCTATTTGCTTACAGGATGGGTAGCATGCCACCTTGTGCATGGACAGAATCCAGTAAATACGTACTTGAGACTTCCACGTGGTTTTTGATTATCTATGTAGGAAAATCAATAATGACGAATCAAGATCAACTAGGCCAGAAATAAAGCATTGGGTCGAACCTTCTCTGGAGTCAAGGTAATAGCTATAAATAGCCATCGACTTAGCCATGACTCCTGGGAAAGGGTTAGAAGAAGCTATGCGCTTATTACCTTCCTAAATAACTCCTTGTGCTAGACATAAAGAAAAACAGAAAGGCATACGTTTAAAGTCCCATTACTCATGAATGTTACAAGATCCTATGCTTATCATTAAAAGGTGTACTCTGAAACAGAATATGAACCATATCCTTATGCAAAAGTTCTGCAAGCTTATAAAGAAATGCATTTTACGAGTATCAAACAGGTTAGATGACTATTATACTGGATAAACGTCACATGAACTTAATGTCTTGTAGCAGAGTAAATATCACAACATGTAAAGGAAAACAACGTAAGCAACTCAGAATGATTTGCAACAAGGAATGGCAATTCGCCAACCGTTTAACAGGATGCAGGTAAACTGTGTTCATGAAAAAGCAACTGCAGCGGTGCAAGAACTTGCGAACCAACGTCCCTAAAACACTAAAAATTTCATACCAACACACTAATATTAATTTCACGGCAAAAAAAAAAAAAAAAGAATAAGGTACAACTTTCATTGCCCAACTAACTTCTTCATTCCAGTTTAATGAAAGCAGCCACAGAAACGTAAGGATCAGACATAGTAAACAAGATGACAGATTAACATCATTCAATAAATGAAATGGACGTTGATGGTATTTGAAACCTACCAAATAATGGAACAAAAGCAAGACAAGAAAAGCAATTAGCGAGTCACGGCCACCACTAAATAGAGTTGGACCATATTTGGCGATAACAACAGCATAGTATGTGACCCCGACGATGCCAAGGACCAAGACCATCATAAGAGAACCAAGGGCTCGCAGCGCTGTGCAGAACTTGAAGACGTTCCAAGCCATAACTTTAAATTGGCCGTCTGCTTCCCTCCCCAATCGATTCCTTCTCCGAGGTTTGTGTCCGAAAAGAAGCGAACTTTCTTAAAGGAATCCTGGAACAAGGAAATGGGTTGCCCTTGGGTTCTGTAATCCTTAGAATTTCAGACCAAAGCATGATCGCAATGTTTTACTGGCATTAAAAAAGAGCGTAAAAAGAAAAATAAAAAGGAAAGATATGTGCGGTTCATGAGGCCCAAACTCAATGCTCAACATAAGATGAATTGGGAATTCAGTTGACTCATTGCGCATCTATGTTTCTCAGTTGGCCTTTCTATTAGGCACCGTCATTACCACAACCTTTAACCTGCCAAAGCCCTGGATTCCAGAAGACGCCCGATGTGCTCGCCCCCTTGCACCATTTCTTTAGATTTTGATATTGTTTCTTATTATTAGAATATTTACACCTGTGCCTGTGCCCAGGTGAAAACAAAAATTATTATATATTTTTCTTTAAGATAACTGTAATAAATACTAATAGAATATACTTTTATTGTCAGTAGAATCCAACCCTGATCAAATTATGAAGGTAATAAAAAATAAAAATTTTTACAAATTTCAAACAGATCTGATAATTAAATGAACTTGAATAAAAAATAAATCGATTTAGAAATCGTACATTGTTTGCTTTTTTGTTAAGAATTCTTTAAAACTTTTTCAATTGATCGACTTCGAGATACACTAACAATCATTAACCAGTCGAGAGAGAAACAATGGGTGGAAGTAAGTATAAAATAAATAAGTTTTATTTAATATTTAAGGACTTATTTCTACTTGTTTAACTATCTTATCTTTCTTGTATCATATTCAATAGATACGCAACTTATCATATATATATATATATATATATATATATATATATTAGGTTGCATATGATAACATTTTATTTTTTAAATAAGAGATATTTTGTACTTAGTGACAATTAGGAATTTAAAATTAATAAATAAGAATAAGAATAGTTTTTAAAACGTATAAATAAAAAAATGGTTAAATCAGGGAATAAATTTATTGCATTTAACAAACCTTAATTCAAAGTGTACAACCTAGATGGGTTTTTGTTTCAAAAAGGTTGACAGATAACATTACATTATCATAAAAGTAAAATATGGAACTCATCGAAGCCAACAGAACTAGTTTTGTTTTTATCGTAAGAACACATCAGGAGCAAAAGTCAGCTTGCTCATAATTTTGTCTGCAGATGGATTACTATTTTCTTCTTGGAGGCAAGGTGGACAAGTGTTAGTCCTTTAATCACATGCAGGCATTTCATAATTATAAAGACCAGGATCATCTAATTAAGCTCGATCTTGCTTAAACGAATTTGAGGATACGGTGAAAAGGAGCAGGCGCGATTTATAGAACAAGGGCGGTTGGTTTGTACAGAAAAATAGTAATAGAAATGAGAATGAATATAGTGATAAATAAAAATGAATGTTATCATTATAATTATGATGGTTGGTTAAGAAGAATGAATGATTACCACTACCATTGATAGTGATTGGTTTGTAAAAAATAATGTAATTAATTAATTATAATATATTAATTAATTAAAATATCGAAATTAATTAATTAGAGTATTTTAATTAATGAATTAATTACATTTCAATTA
>JAOSBM010000205.1:28199434-28227669 GCA_027568955.1 Erythroxylum tenue | reverse complement strand
TATTTTTGTATTTTTTTAATATTATTAATATTATATATAATTAAATATAATTATTGCATAATTATGACGTCACACCGATTCGACCGGTGATTGAATCGGTCGAACCGGTCAAATCGGTAGCTAGTAAAATCTCCGGTTCATTATCCGATCTGAATTTCAAAACACTGTAGCTAGCAATGCATTAAATCAGTTTCTTTACATGTTCGTTCATGGTTAGCATAGCAGCATTAGATCAGTTTCTTGCCTAGCTCGTAAGTTTCAAACCGGCCCTGCCTCATGATCAAATGTATGTATATCTAAGACTAAGACTAAGAGAGATGAAGTAATTATTGATTGTTTGATAATAATTATTATTCTGTTGTTCCGTTGAAGCATGAATTAGAGTAGACATCCTTATCTTAGCCTTAGCTGGCTTTATGTACAGTAAGTACTACGTCGATAGTATCCACATTCCTTGCCCTTAAGATTGGCTACTTAATAATATAAATTATGACTGAAAATCCGGTTTAATATACATATATAGCATAGCAAGTAAAAACTCTTAGAATATATTTTATATATTCTTTGTTTGATTTGGACATTTTTAAATTGGACATATAAAAAATGGAGTTTGTATTTTATTAGAAGTCCATGTAGTTATTGCCTCCTTATTTGATTTTAAAAAGGAATCTATGAGATACATGTGATAAGGATGAAATCCTTGTTTCGGTGAAATTTAAATTCTTGAAGATTACCCATATATGTGTATCTTCTTATTATAGAATGTGTCCAGCTGTACATTAATGTAAAAAAATCTGCATTAGATTTCCTTTTTGGTTTTTAATACACATGCTGGAGATTTAGTTTTGGAATTGGGTTTTTGATTTGGAAAATTCGATATTGGATATGACATAGATAAGCAGAGTATTTGTTGGACTGAATCTTTGAAAATCCAAGTTTGACTAGGATTATGAGAAAACCTAGTATTTTGTGTGCTTGATGGGGTGCTTGGCAGATCACGTGATTTTGGGCAGACAATGTGTGTGCTGGTTGTGTAATTTTTGGCAGGTAACGTGAAAGTATTGTCACACTTCTATTATCTCCAACAACCAGTCCAAAGGTTATGCGCAGTTGCTGATTTTGCTGGGTTCTAAATTGATGTCTGCAGCACTATGAAGTCTTTGTCACAGATGAGTACACATACAATTGGTGCTACTACTTGATTATTTTGGTGAAGAATTTCAGATATGAAATTGTTCCGTTCTTGTTTTATTTGGCTTTGCTTTTGAGTAGAAATAGTTAGGAAAATCCTCTGACGAGGTTAATATGAGTCGATCGTGTTATTGGGCGTGAAGATCTTCTACGGGTAGTTAAGTTGTGGGTCGGTTACATAGATTGGGTCTTACGGGGTAGATCAATCTGGTGTAATTTTTTGTGAACTACAGTGAAAGAATTTAATCTGGGTGAGGGCCCCGTAGACGTAGGCAAGGTGTGCCGAACTGCGTTACCAAACATCGGTGTCTTCGTTATTTTACAGTTGTGATTTGTTATTCACTTGCGGGTGGAAAAATTTGTGGATAGTCTGCGAATTGATTAACGATTTAATTATTTCAAAAACAAAAACAAAAGAATGGATGAGCTATAATATAAAATACCAAATCCAATCACTAGCTAGCTAGGCTCCACTTTTCTAATCCCAATCATATTATTGATTTGAATCTTATATTTTATATTTATTAAAATCTGACATTTTTTAATCGTTTTCAGTTAAAATAAGTATATCCAATGCAATCCAATCTTTTGATTTATTTACAAAATATAATAGTTGCATTAAAAATCTTTTAACCATGTGATTGCCATTGAATAATTTTATACCAATAATTAAAATGATTTTATGTTATAATGAACCAAACAATACTATACTTATACTATCCACTCCAGTAATAATCATAATATAATTACATCTCCTTGAAAATGAAAATGAAAACCCAAATCTCCTTTCCTTTTTGGTTCATGGATGATAATGAATATATTCACCAACAATAACTTCAGGTGAGAAATAAAAATAAAATGTCCAAAAAGCAAGTCCTTTCTGTCTCTTTCAGTTTCAAAGCATCGCTGCAACTTAATAGCAAAGCTGCAACACTGTAGCTCTGCGTTCGAGTATAATATAATTACAAAGAGATATGATCTAGGCAGGGAGGGAACAAGATGACTTCTTTATTCTCTATGTCAAAAAGCAGCATGACCCACAAAAGGCAGGCCCAGTCGATTTGGACATTTGCAATCTATGGCGTTCTTTTGAGCACCAACTGTTTGACAAAAATGGCCAAAGAACAAGTTCACGCAAAGCTACTCCTGGATCTTTGTCTTTGCTCCTTTCACTTCTCTACACAAATACTCACTCTTTCTCTGTCTGTCGGGTTCCATGGACAAGCAACAGCAACTCTTGGCTAAGTGTTCGAGGCAGCGTTACAACGAATGGTTTGTATTTTGGGATGAAAGTTGTTGACTTGGAGTTCCTTTTGTTTGGTTGTTGTTATATGCAACCGGGTGTCTTTATTTTCAAATCCATTGTTTTGTTTCTTGTTCTTTTGTTCATGGCTTTTGCAGTACATTCAACAGTCGTCCTATGTTTCGCCATTTTATTTGATCTGCACCCATTCAGTATATTCTTCTTCTTCTTCTATTGGTCTGTTTACTGTTTTTGAATTTCCCTCCACTTGTTTCATTTTTTTCGTTCGCCACGTCGTCTCTAATACTGTCGTAGTTGCCTGAGCTTTGCATCTTAGTTTCTCCATGCACCACTTTTTATTATTTCTTCATCATGTATGTGATGTTTATATGCATAGCTCGCGCTTACTATGTTTTTCATTTATCCTTTTCCAACATTTCCATTCCTTTTTATTTTACGTCTCGTCAGTCGTCACCACTCCGGTGATATCAACTTAAGAGTGAATTTGACACCTGTTACTGTACTCATGGGTTTTTTGAGATACCAATGAGGGAATACGTGCGGTTTGATCTGAAAGGACTTATCATTGAACTTTGTATGTGATACTTTGGAGTAACTGCGCATGTTCTTGCTTCAGTAATTTGCAACTTATCTTTTTCTGTAGGATATTCCGGGACGTCCCAAGTGACATCACGATAGAAGTGAGTGGAGGGGCGTTTCAATTACATAAGGTAACTTTACTTATTCTCATCAATTTTTGTTTTCGTGGAATTGTTCCAGTTACGTAGTCTCTTTACCAGTGAAAACTAATGAAGTAATTTGATAGGTCTTCTCACAGCAAGCATGAAAGTATAACGTCAAATGAAAGGATAATTCTCTTATTCATTCTTGAAATTAGTAACCAATAAAAGTCTGTTAAATTTGATGATTTTCATAAATTATGTCTGTTGTCTTGTCTTGGAAGGCCTATGTAATTTATGTTCTTTTTAGCAATTCCTTTTATGTTAACTTTGAATAGAAACTTTTCAAACTTATCAGAAAAACAATTCAATGAAAGTTTAAATTGCTGTTGAACTTGTAATAGTTATTTCTTTATAAAATGACGCAAAAACAATGGACCTAAATCTAGAATGTTGTTTTTCCTGATGTTTTTCACTGGTCTCTCTTTGATCAACCTTGGATAGACGGCCTTTTGTTCTCCTTTTTTTTTTTGTTTCCTTCGCATCTAAGTCCTGTATCTTGGAGGAACTCAAAAATCTTTTCTCACTTATTTTTACAGCTTATTTATATTTAAATTAATAAAAATATATATAATAAAGTACATAATGTATCATACATGTACGTAAAATTAGTTCCTACCTATCCTCAATAAATACTTGCAAATTTTTTTCTAATAAATACTTGCGAATTTTTTTCTAACTGCCCATTTTTTCGGTGCCTCTTCCCATATATGATGCAAGGAATGCTGGAATTACATCACAATATCTTTTTCTTCCTCGTTTTGATTCTAGTTTCGTATTATGGATCTTGGGTCAGGTGGTTAGAGCACGTACTTTGTTATGAACAACTTATTATGATCTTTTCAGGGAGTAGTTTCTGCGTTTAAAAATCCATTTATCTTTAATGTTTACCTGTCTGGTTGTCTTTGCATCAGAGAGATTTGATGTTCTTGTGTATGTTCATTATGGACTGTCATCAGGCTGATGTTACTTAGATGATTAACAAATATTCGAGTCAGACTGATTTGTACCTATATTAGTGATTACTGCACACAAGAAAAGTTCATAATTTTGATGAATCATTTGACAACCACTTTAGCTACCATCTCTTCTCTGTTCATTGATGCCTTTCAGAAAGATTTCTATGGTTAATTGACTGTTCAAAAAATGTGTATTGGATAAATGTTATCTGTTATCAATGACATATCAAATGGGCTATTTTTCTGTTAATGCACTTTAAAGTGGCAAATCTAAAGCCTATCTAGTTCCTCTCTCTCTCTCTCTTTCTCTATCTTTTCTTTTTTACATATAAAGAAGTGGACTATGCTGGTTCTGATAATTTCAGTACAATCTTTAGTTCCCTCTCGTCTCTCGAAGTGGACGAATTCGGAAGTTGGTTGCAGAGCACAGAGATGCTGATATTTCAAGGGTGGAGCTCCTTAATCTACCTGGAGGAGCAGAGGCATTTGAGTTGGCTGCAAAATTCTGTTATGGCATAAACTTTGAGATCACATCTGCAAATGTTGCTCAGCTTTGTTGCATATCTGATTACCTTGAAATGACTGAGGAGTTTTCAAAAGATAATCTCGGTTCCCGTGTTGAAGAATATCTTGAGAGTATTGTTTGTAGAAACCTTGAAATGTGTGTTGAAGTTTTGCAACAATGTGAGAACCTTCTGCCTCTTGCAGATGAGCTGAAAATAGTAGGCCGTTGCATAGACTCAATAGCCTCAAAAGCTTGTGCTGAACAAATTGCTTCAAGCTTCTCACGCCTAGAGTATAGCAGCTCTGGGAGGCTGCACATGAACAGACATGCTAAATGTGAGGGGGATTGGTGGATAGAAGATCTTTCTGTACTCCGGATTGACTTGTACCAGAGAGTCATGACAGCCATGAAATGTCGTGGGGTCCGTCCTGAGAGTATTGGTGCATCACTTGTAAGCTACGCTCAGAAGGAGTTGACAAAGAAGTCTAGCTTATGGAATCCATCTAGCCAGACAAAAATTGATCTGCTATCGACTGAACATGAAAAGCTTGTGGTTGAAACAATTGTTAACCTTTTGCCTGTTGAGAAACTAGCTGTTCCAATCAATTTTCTTTTTGGTCTGTTGCGAAGTGCAGTAATGCTTGATTGCTCAGTTGGATGTAGGCTTGATTTAGAGAGGCGTATTGGTTCCCAGTTGGATATTGCAACTCTTGATGACCTTTTGATCCCATCCTTCCGGCATGCAGGTGATACGTTATTTGATGTTGACACAGTTCATAGGATCTTGGTAAATTTCTCCCAACATGATGACAGTGAAGATGACATGGAAGATGCTTCTGTTTTTGAGTGTGATAGTCCTCACTCACCATCTCAAACGGCATTATTTAAAGTGGCAAAGTTAGTGGACAATTACCTTGCTGAAATTGCTCCTGATGCAAACCTCAAGCTTTCCAAGTTTATGGTTATTGCAGAGACTTTACCAACACATGCACGCACCATTCACGATGGGTTATATCGAGCAATTGATATTTACTTGAAGGTGTGCATAAGTTTTCTTTATATTGGTGTAGGAAGTTGCTTTCTACTAACAAATTAATCCAGTAAGTAGGAAGCTCTATTCACATTGTGGAGTGTTTGACTTAGACTCTCCTTTTTTTCAGCAGTGTGAATGACATAAAGGAACTGAAGTTTCCTTGAATTTAAGATGCAAAATTAGCTCATTACGAGTTTTTTTTCCTAAATTTTCTTGCGCTCTGATTGATGTCCAGGCTCATCAGGGTTTATCAGATTCAGATAGGAAGAAGCTCTGCAAACTGATTGATTTCCAAAAGCTCTCACAGGATGCTGGAGCACATGCTGCTCAGAATGAACGCCTTCCTCTCCAAGCTATTGTGCAAGTGCTTTATTTTGAGCAAATTAGGCTCAGAAATGCATTGTGTTGTTCTTATACCGATGACGACCACAAACCAATGCACCAATCATGGCGGATCAGCAGTGGGGCACTCAGTGCGGCAATGTCTCCGCGTGATAACTATGCATCACTGAGGCGAGAGAATAGAGAACTAAAGCTTGAGCTAGCTCGGCTGCGAATGAGATTGAATGATCTAGAGAAGGAACATGTATGCATGAAGAGAGATTTCCACAAGTCCCATTCACGTAAATTCATGAGTTCTTTCTCAAAGAAAATTGGTAAGCTGAGTTTCTTTGGGCATAGTTCTTCAAGAGGATCCAGTTCTCCCTCAAAGCACTCTCATAGAACAGATTCTAGGGTGATTGAGAGAACATGTGCCAGCACTGAATAGTTAATTCATCTTACATGTTTTTTTTTTTTCCCTGTACTTGATAAGTAATTGCAGGCCATGATCTTACTGGTCTTATTCTAGTTGTATAAGCTCATTTGGCCACCTTGTATATGATTCCATCGAGTTGGTGAGGAACGTCTTGCTTCAAGTTGTAAGTTTTGTTGGATACAACTTTGATGTTGTTTGAACCTTAATGTATTTAATGAGTTGTTTGACATCTTGTCATGGATTATAGATTTGTAGAAAATGTTCATTTCCAATTTGAGTTTGCTTGACTTGCCTTCCCGCTTGTTCTGTCTGTGAACCCCAACACCCCAGATTACACATCTTTAAGCAGCAACGTCCAGGCAACCAAAAATCTTTCTGGATTATTCCGGAACGTTTGGTTTGTTTATTGCTCTTCCCTGAGTGTCAACGCATGATGATGATAACCAGAAATGCTACTGGATTTTATGTGGAATGATTCAGTCAGTTACACAGAGATCTAAGAACATTTACAGTGAATTTGTACATAAATTGAGAGAAAATGATATCATGTACACTACTAGATAGAAGATGAGATTATGACTTGCAACATAAGCTTCACTTTTTTTTTTTTTTTGGATTCTAATACCATCTGGCCAGACTTTATTAAAAAACAACCAACGCGAAAGAAAATAGTCAAAGCCACGCAACAAGAAAAACAGAAAACAGAGGTTCCAAAAAAGCGAGACGAAAACGAACACAGGCCAGAACCAACAACCATTAAAAGTTTACAAGAGATACAGTCATGGCTTGAGGAAGTTGCAAGACTGACGAAGTCTTGGTCAATAAGCTGCTGCGATTTTTCTCTGATTTTTAGGAATCTTTTTATTTCAGTTGTGATTTTTATGCTGTTAGTGGGAGTATATTTTTCAGTATTTTTAGGAGGTTATTGTTAAACTTGCTGTATTTAAACTCTTGTCATTCAATAAAGAAGGCAGCAAATTATCTCCAGTTTTTGAGTACTTTAACTCAAGAGATTTCAGATACTCTCGTAAGTCTGTAAACATAGGCAGAAGAAAGAACAATCCTTCTTCTCCTTCATCTTCTAAACCTGATCCTTTGTCCCAAAGACCCATAACCAGATCCTACGCTAGGGACCGTACCAATATTTCATGAAAGTCCTGTTTATCTATCAACTATATTTTTATTACCTTATGATGGTATGGTGTTTTGTTATGCCAATTTCTTCATACAGGGTTTTATAACCGATAATGAGAGGGCCTTAGAGGAACTTTTTGCTGATGATGAGGAATGTCGAAATGGTGATGCATGCTTGAATGTGATAGCCAGTCGTCTTGCTACAGTTTTTGCATCATTAAGGGTAATGGTCTTTAATGGTGGTTTGCATTATTGTGATATTATTTAAGAGAGATTTATATTTCAAACATTGTTTTTCTTCTAACAATTCCAGGAATTTCCTTATGTCCGCTATCGTGCTGCCAAGTCTCTTGACGTAATCACCATGACAACTGTCCGTGATCTGATACCCACAAAACTTGCTGCTAGAGTTTGGGACCGTCTAATGCAGTACAAACAGAAGATCGAACAGTTTCCTCAAACAGAAACATGTGATTTGCTTATTCTTGACAGATCTGTTGATCAGGTATCTTCATTTTTAGAAACTATGTGATGATTGAATAGCATTTATCTTCATTATTGACATGTTGCATTCAATTTTTCATATTTAGATTGCTCCTATCATACATGAGTGGACGTATGATGCAATTTGTCATGATTTGCTAAATATGGAGGGGAATAAGTATGTTCATGAGGTGAGTAGGCAATTTGTATATCTGTTTCTGCTACTGAATTTGGTGATTTTTGTTGCTATATCTCTTCTGTGAATTGTATGTAAAGGACTCGCATTATTTAGGTTCCAAGCAAAGCTGGTGGTCCGCCTGAAAAGAAGGAGGTTCTTTTGGAGGAACATGATCCTATCTGGCTTGAGCTTCGTCATGCGCATATAGCAGATGTAAGGATGGGTCCTTGTGCCTTTTTATGGCTTGAAACATACTCCAGATGCTTATTGGTCATTGTTTGGTTTGTCAGGCTAGTGAGCGGTTGCACGAAAAGATGACAAACTTTGTATCAAAAAATAAAGCTGCGCAAATCCAACAGGGCTCAAGGTTAGTGTAAATTCTTTTACCTTGTGAATGCCACTTTTTGTGTAGCTAATCATTTTTTCATATTGTTTTCTGTTTCCCCAAACTTTGAACTAAGTAGGAAAAGGTCTGTTAGGATTGGATGCATTTATTTTTACTGTTCCATATCTCAAGTCTCTGATAATTACGGCTATTAAAGGCAATTAATAATTTTCCATTTTTTCTTCTTTGTGCTTATGTCTACTCAATCATGATAGCTGATTTTTTATGTGGGATCTGTTTGTTGTAATGTCATATTGTGCATTGGTCCTATGTTTAGAGGAAGATTTTATCTTGACCCAGCTGATGCAGTTGGTACTATAATAGATGATTGATATATAGACTAGGACTATTATTTTGAGTGTCTTTGAATGGAATATCACCTTTTAAGTTGTCTGCATACTGGATCATACCTCTTGTCTATTTTAGTAGTTCGGGATGCTCACTGGAAGTTTACATCTTGTCACATCCACATTTTTTTGTGGTGGTGATATATTTGTCGTAGAACAGTTAGAAGACAAGTGGAGCCATAGATGAAATTTCAAGATTAGGAATGTTGACATTGAGGACGAATTTGGTTAATGTGACTTGTTTGGGATCTACAATACGTTTAAAGCTGGCAAGGATTCTTTTATGGATCCAGAACTAAGGGATGTATATGAGGAAAGGAATAAAAGGACGAGAGCTTCTTGTTACAATGAAGAAAGAAAGTATGTCAAGCAAGCAAAAATTCATGGTTGCATAAATTCCAAGCTTAAGGCAATCGTTTTCTAAAATCTAGCACTGGTGGAACTTGTTTCGTATGTCTTTGTTTGTTTTTGTGCTGAGAATCTGTTTCTCTACATCTAATCATTATTTTTGTTAAGGTGGTAATGAATAGATTTTCTCAAATGCAATGTTCTCTATTGTTTTCCTTTTCTGGTTGGTGTTTGGGATGGAAAAATTTGAAACTAGACATGTTTTATTAGTTGCTGTCTTGATATATTTCTCACCCTTTAGTACACAATTTGTGTAGAGAGGGTGAACTTTCTACAAGGGACTTGCAAAAGATGGTTCAAGCATTGCCGCAATACAGTGAACAAATTGAGAAGCTCTCCCTTCATGTAGAGGTTGGTGTTTTACTTCTTAGCAAAAGTATCGTTTGTTCATGATAATTAAATGTGAAAAAGGTGCTCATTTGTCAATCTGAAGGAAAAGCAAAATGTGAACAACTATTGTTCTACATTGTACAAATTTCAATCTTTTCTCTATTTTCCATCAGTTTAAGAAGAAGCATGGTTTCTTCAACATTTTTCTTTCCATAAATCTTTTTATGCCCTTGTAGACTTAGAGTTTGTTCAAAGCTGATCCTTAATTGGCGGAGCATTTCAGTTTTCCATTGAAGATCAAACTTTAACAGAATATTAAATGACATTTTGTTGTATTATTATATCAATTAAAATTACTCAATTAATGTTTCTTCAAGGCAGTGACATTTTAGGTGCAGATTGCAGGAAAAATTAACAGACTTATCCGGGAATTGGGGCTTAAAGATATTGGGCAACTGGAGCAGGATCTGGTTTTTGGAGATGCAGGAACGAAGGATGTAATTAAATTTTTAACTACAAAAGAGGTGAGTATTTGTGTTGAATTTTAAACGACTAATACAAATTGGTAAGTGAACTGATCTAGAGGTAAGCTTCTTTGCAGGATGCATCGCGTGAAAATAAGTTGCGATTGTTAATGATTCTTGCATCCATTTATCCAGAGAAGTTTGAAGGCGAAAAGGGTCTTAATCTAATGAAGGTTGGCCTCCTAATGTTCTTTAACTGATTGTGTAGTTTGTTGTACTTTTGGTGTCAGTTACTAGATATCATATTTGTCTTACCTAAGCTGATGCTTTTTGCAGTAATATGTTGTATAAATTACTGATCGAGTAGTTTGCGTTATTCTTTCAGTTAGCCAAATTACCAGATGACGATATGAATGCTGTGAATAATATGAGATTGCTTGGGGGAGCCTCAGATACGAAAAAAGGTTCTGGTGGAACTTTCTCTCTGAAGTTTGACATTCATAAGGTGAACAAATCAGCTCATGAAATGCTTACTTCTCTTTGATGACTTTTCATATATATTAATTTATATTCTTCACAATTGTCAGAAGAAACGAGCAGCTAGAAAAGACCGCAGTGGTGAGGGAGAAACAACATGGCAGTTATCACGCTTTTATCCCATGGTAGAGGTATGCATAACTTGCTTTGTTTGGGATAATTTTGGATATGTGTACCATAATTTACGATAACTATTGAACTAATATTTATCTGGTCCTCCAGCTCCAGCATAATGGATCAGTTTTTAGTTGTAATTTAGTTTGACAAATCAGTTGTCAGCATACAATAGGCTGTATCTCTTTGGGGAAGGATATGTCATAAAGTTTGGCATATATGTTTGTCATTTCCTTTTTCATGTAGGAGAGGAAATGCTGTTCTTCTTAAGTCTTGGTTAATGAGTTCCAAATTTTGATAGTTAATGGAATTTGTTCTTTTTTAAGGTTAACATTGTAAATCTCAAGTTTTTCTTTCCCTACCACTTGGGTTATTTCTAAACCTAGGAAATAAGGACCTTGCAATATATTCTTTTTCTGGCCTTCTGCAAGATTAAAAGCACCTTGAAATTTCACATTTTAGGAACTTGTTGAGAAACTCAATAAAGGGGAACTTTCCAAGGATGAATATCCATGTATGAATGACCCAAGTGCCACTTTCCATGGGACTCCGATTGCTGCATCCAATCAATCTCAAACTCCTCATTCAATGAGGTCAAGACGGACACCGACATGGGCAAGACCTCGGAGCTCTGATGACGGGTATTCTAGGTGATGTTCTTGGCCTATATAGTGTTGGCAATTTTTGCTCAGCCCGTCCTGAAGTCAACGGGCTTGGCTCGAGTTAACGGGGTTTCAGGCTGGGCTTGGAATTTTATAGTTGAGCCTGCCCGAAGCCCGAATACATTAAGTGAAACAATATTATTTTGGAACGATGTTTTTAATCACATTCAGTTTGCTATTTTATTTTGTGGATACCAACCTCAGCATTGGAAATTTGATTTCTTCCCTTACTCTTTAGATAAGAACCTATTTATTCTTAAATGTGACTCTCATGTGGTTCTCAACATTATATTCTGCACGATTGTTATTCCCTGATTAATCAAGGTGATTTTGTTTTTATGCAAGTTAATGCTACAAAGGATGCTTATGCAATTTGCACATCATCGTATTCCTAGGAAATTCAAGATCCCATAGAGTACATTTATCCTTGTGCCATCAGTTCTAATTCTACTTATTTTCTTGTCCGGTACAGTGATTCAGTGCTTAGACATACATCTAGCGATTTCAAGAAGATGGGCCGACGTGTTTTTGTGTTCATTGTTGGTGGCGCAACAAGATCTGAGGTATGAAAAATTTATTACTTTTGGAAGTTCTTACAATGGCTTTCTTAATATTGCTTATGTCATCTTATACCCTTTTTGTGCCTGATTTGATGATTAGTTGAGGGTTTGCCACATGCTTTCAAGTAAGCTGCAGAGGGAAATAGTTCTAGGTTCAACAAGCATTGATGATCCTCCCCAGTTCATTACAGTAAGTAGTTCTGAGTTTCCTCACTATATCTTTTTTCAACAATAGGATGTATCCCTCCCCTTTCCAAGGTCTCATCCCACACGGGTCAGGATTTGAACCAAATACTTTGGTATGGGGGATGGAGTGGCCATCACGGGATCACTCTCGCAAAACCTCGATGTTCTTTACTCGTTAACTAAATGCACTGACAATAATCTATTTATTCTGAATTACAGAAGCTAAAGTTGTTGACAGCGCAGGAGATTTCATTGGATGATCTGCAAATATGAAAATTGTTGTACTGGATTTTGGATCCCATTTGTATTCGTAGATTCTCGTTTTGGTTGTCTCCATTTTTTAAAATCTCAATGTAAAATGTCCATCTGTAGTTTGCCTGGTCTTGTGTCAAGTTATGTGTAAGCATGCTGCCATATATGCTGGGCTGTGTCTTGTAGTAGTGGAAGGATAAATTGGAGGTGCCAACGAGTTCACTCTGTATATTCTAAATTACTGGTAATCGATAGTGAAGGGTCGAAGGTGAGTTTTGAATAAAAATGTATTTGAGAAAATATTTTTTGATTGATTGAATGAGTAATGACACGATCAGTGTTTAGCAAAGAAAGAAGAAGAAACGGTTGAGAGAGAGTCAGAAGAAAGAGAAGAATTTGGCATGACACCCCCCAAAAGGGAAAAACGGCAACAGACGAAGTTATTGGGTCCTCTAGCAGGCTAGCAAACTCAGTGCAGCTTTATTCATTCTGCTTACAAAATGTTCACAGGCTACTTATTACGTATCATAAGTACAGCGGAATGCTTTCTGAACATGGATCGTGGTTAATGAGGATCCGTTAAGAGAAACAGGGGTCATCGATTCTTCTTCTTCTGCCAATTGCAGTACGTTATTTCCTGTATTTTTTAGATGATAAAGTCCGAGTAAATTAATTTTTTAACGTAGAGGTTGATAATCATATACGGTGTTTGTAGTGTATGTGACTAGGAAGGAAAAAAAATAGGCTTGAGTAAAAATTATTTGAGAAGTTCCTTACAATGATTTAGAAGAAGCACTGAAAAAGTAAACAAAACAAAGAAATACAGATTATTAGACAAGAAAGAGAATCAAATCTCAAAAGCCCAAGCATTCTCCATGCGAATCCGGCGTTCTTCCTCTGGAGTAAAATCGTTTGGGATACCAAAGAGAATACGAATATCCTCAGGCCTCTTGCCTATAAAGAGCTGTGCGGCCTTTTGGCAAGCCCTCTCAAACAAGTCGCGAATGTTTAGGTAATCCGTTGCCATTATGAGATCGAATAGGCTATGTGTATCAACATCCAGAAAACAAGCCTCCCAAGCCTTCAACTCTCCTCTGTTGGCATCTGCATCAACGTTCAGATTGATACCATAGATCGTATGCATTTTCCACCACTCTATGATTTTGGCCATCGTGGGACCGTCCACATTAGGTAGCGGAATCTCACCGCCGACCACACCATTTTCCACCATCAACTTGATTGTTTCAGACATGACGGCCATGCTCTCTTTCACGTTAAACACCTGGTTGTCAGACGTCGTCAGCTTCCACACCCTCGCGTTGCAACTTGACGACATGATGAATGCTATGCTGTTTTATTTATGAGCTCGTAACGCTAACAAGAAGAATTGCGAATACCCCAAGGCTTGGTACTTGGTCGTTGTTGCGGATGGAATATGATGACTTATGAGGGCGGAGCTAGAAATAAGATAGATTTCCAAATTATACAAGACAATGTTCTTGTTTTCCGACTAGGATAAGGAAGCCTATTATATTTTGTAGTATGATCTTAAATAAATAAACCACGTGGCAAAATTCAATCCAACATGCATTGCGACATGCGCAGGAGCAACAGTTTTGAGTTGTGGTAATGACACATCACCAGGGAAAAATTATAATTTGAAATCAGAAAGAGCGGCTAGCCCAGATCAAGTTTACATCATAATATATATTTTAAGGCCTTCATTTCTTCTACAAGAACTTCACCGAAACAATCCAATCCTCTACTCCTTTTCCCAGGATTGAAGTATGGGCTTCCAACAAACACACCCAAGGTTCAACCCAAGCACAAGAAAACCCAAAGGCGGGCTTAACTCTGCTTTTGTATTTGGTCCATCAATAGTTTGGTGACCCTAATTGATTAAAAAGCATGTGGTGACAAATCTTATAATTTTAATCTCTGTCAAACATCAAGGATTTGACCCAATGATGAAGAATATTTTGTCCTTGAATTTCAAGTCACGGAACTTGTTTGAAAATTGAAACGATAATAATCAGATTCTTTCTTATTATGATGGGAACCTAAAAAGTGATGACCTTTTTCTTCGACGAACTAACCACCATCATAATTTTATTTCTTTTGAGCGTTAGTTTAGGCTTCTTTTCAATGTAACCCATAAAGAGAGAAGGTGACTTATGCTACCTAATGTATAATTGGTTTAGGTCCTTAAATTGGTCCAAAAGCTTGTGTTATCCTGTCACCTTGTGGTCTATACGAGAAATTTTCCAAAGGAGTAGTAATATTTAAGCTTTATGTATTGCTTGTTGGCTAATCTTCTTCTTCTTTTTTTTATTGCCTTGTACAAGATAGTTGGTACAAATACACCTATACCAAAGCATTGGCGGATATTTAAGATAAAGCGTTTCTTAAAATGCTTTGGGGGACATACCCGCATTGTTAATGTGTTTGATGCACTTTTTCAGAGAAAATGGCAGCAATAATAGAAGATAATGATCCAGAGTCAATCTTCACATAATTTAATCAAGGGTATGCGACTTATATGCCAATATTTTGGGTGCGCAAGTCAAGCCAGTAAAGATTTCACAAAGATTTAAGTTTGGAAAGAAAAAGATAGTGTTTTTACTTTACTGTATCAATAAATTATAGGCTGGTGAAATTCAAGCGACGAGTTGAGTTGGAAACTTCCAAGTTTAAATAACAAATCAACGCATAACTGACTGCTACAATGTGATTAAGAGAAAAGCCGTCAATGAAGTTATGCTGATTGCATATTTGGCCCACAAAGATCGACCAAAGGAAGCCCCTTTAACTCATTTTCCAACATACCTCGTTCAAAATTCATTATAGACCCTGATTTTCCCGGGCCAAATTATTTAATTGCCACTATTTTAGTTTAATTAATGTTTTATGCTTGATTAGATACCACTGAGACTTGGAGCTGGTCAGGTCAGCTGATAAGGATAAAATATAGTGGTTAGTCTTTTTATCGAATCAACCAATTGTGGACCACAGGAAGAAGATTGTGAGATTAAATATGATAACTAAGGTGGAGAAGATGGTAACAATGATTCCGTTTGGTGTATTTGAAAGCTAAGTCCCAACCGAAACTGATATTTTATACCTTTATTTGTAAAAGAAGAAGAACAAGTTACACATAAATGTGATAATCAACACTTGCATGGCACATGGAATTCGCATGATTTCGTCACCATCTGTCAAAAATGACTAATTACTTTCATAAGTTAAAGTGGAATCGAGGGAACTTAAGATTGAAGCTTTGTTCTGTTTTAGAGGATAATCATTATGATTGTCTTTAATATAGCATAGATCGTTTGGGTTCAAAAGGCATCTTAGTAAAAGGAAAGCCTATTATTTAGTGGGGACCTAGTTATTATCTTTCAACACACGAATGATTTTTCAAATCCTGCCAATTTCCTTTTTTCTTCATGAACATACTTTATACTATAGGCTTCCGTTTGTCAAAATTCCATAACTCCACAAGCTTGTTTAAGTTTGATTGACGAGTAAAAAGAATAGAACAAGAAAAGTATACATATTTGCTACAAACACTAGCTTTGAATCGTAATGTCTTTTCTCTCCTTATATTTCCAACATCAATGGAGGTTACAATCCACTTTTAACGATAATAATACTAATAAAAGAAGCATGTAGCTTGCACTCACTTGGTGTTGTCAATTCAGAATATTATAATTTCAATTACAAAATAGTAGTAGGACTTTGTCATTCCTCTCTTATAATAAGCCCTATAGTGTTATAAAGGTTTCCTATATAATTTAAACATTTAATTTGACGTATTTTGAAGAGTTACCGATTGGAAACTTGGTAAAGAAATTTGAAATATGAATATTGCTGGATTCAATTATAAATATTAGCATAATTCCTTATGTTAGATGAAAGAGATATCGTCAATGATAGAAATATAATGAGAAGAAAAAGTTATGCAACCATTCTATTTTGATTTTTAAAGGATTAATTGTTTCAACCCTCTTTATGATATTTTATTTTGTGCTTGTATTTGATTGTTTGTTACTTATCACTTTGATTGATATTCATTCAACTGTCCTTGTTTCTTTTAAGTTTGGTATGCAACTTCTTAATTATATGTTAACATTCTCATTCAACCCCAAAGCAATAACGATAAGCATAACCAATTAATTTTTAATTGGTGGAAGAAAACATGCTATGGTTGGTGATTTTAGAATTAGATTTTGAACAACAAAGTCAATAGTTGTAGAAGGTGATTTTAGAATTAGATTTGATTACTTCTATAATAATTGTTTTAGGTTTAAATTAAACATGATTTAAGGGGGTGGTAAACATGATGCTTTGGAGTTATATATAGACCATAATAGTGTTGTAAACTTCATATTGAATGTAAAGAAATTATGCTATAATATGGCTTCAGAGTTCATGTACGGTATTCCTTATGAATCCTTTGAATATGGTTTTAGCCTACTGGAATTGATAATGATGATCAAAAGATTATTAAATTTATTAAAAAAAGGAATAGATAGTATAACGAAAGTTTACTTAAAATTAAAGTGAAAATTACCTTAAAATAGTCTATCCATTATAAGGATTAATGTTGATGATATGGAGACCCATCAACTATAAATATTGATAACCAATATGGTTTTGGCACCCCTCTAATAGCAGCTATTGATAAAAAACATGGTTTTGACACCCATTTATCAACGCCGACTATTGCTACTACATAAATAGTGTAGGCTTAGCACTCGTTTAATGATAATGATAGTTATTAATAAACAATATGTTTTATGCACCCTTCTAACAATTCCAATAAATGAATAAATTAATGAGAAAATTTACTCAAACGACACAATTTATAATGAGGACGAGAGAGATGATGGACCTCTAGATAATAGAAAGTTTTAGACAAGTAAAAGGCTAAAGGATGGCGTAGTTGATGGTGGTATTAAATGTACAAGTCAATGTGTTTTCAAGTTCAACATTAACAAAAATGATATTGATTGACGCACCAAAAATATTGAGATTGAATACAATAATATATGCATTATTGAAGCGAGTACATATAAGGAGATAAAGAGACACAATCCCTATTTTAGTGATTCCTCTTAATTCAATGAAAAAATTGAACTAAAAAATGAATGATCTTTGAATAATTTGAAACATTTGGAACGAAATTGAAAAACTTATGCATATACAAAGGAGTTTTCTTTTTCTTACATAGAGATTAGAAAAAACAAGAGAGATAGTTATGCAATAAGAAACGTGACTGAATTATTCTTACTATTCTCACTCAATAGGGAGAATCCTTTCAAATAAAGATATTTTAGAGTAAGCATTATTTTGGAAGAACATGAATTACAAATGAATTTTCTAAAAAGTATTTGGAGAACTTTAAAGACAAATCTTATTGAAACATTTCTAACTTGAAATAAGAAATATTAATAGATTAACAATAAGAAAATTTTAGGCATCAAGATATATAGAGCGAAGAGGCATGCATAGCATCTTGAACAAAGGAGATGAAAAAGCATAATATGATAAATTGAGGTCATATTTCATATTTATTATAGAACATAATATTTGGTAACTCTTGTCCTTAGAGCACCTAAAAGAATTTTTAATTAATGTTATGTTTTTCTATAGAAAGTAAAATTTAGATTTCTTAATGCTTGTAGAATAATTTTATGCATTAATAGACTCCATTTAAAATAGCATGTTAAGGTTAAATTCTTATAGCTATTAACAAAGTTCCAAATGACTATTATCCTTTAGTGATGGCTATTATTAGAGGAAAAAAAAAGAGTTGGAGATGACTTCTACAATGCCTTTTAGATGTAATTGGTGCAAATGACAGTTAGATTTTTGTCTAATAAGGAAAGGTATTTTATCTATTTAATATGCCAATTTATTAAATATATAGTTGCTTAATATGAGTTACTATTATAGATATATTTTAGATGTTATTAAGGATTAAATTAGTTATAATTTAGCATTTTTGAAACATGTTCAATATGAATTATGATATTTTCCTATGTTTAGTTCATTGTTTTGTAGGTAATCAATTGAAGGACAATTTCTAAATTTGAGTGTAACTTTCTCCATGGTTGTTTAATCAAGGAGATATTAGAGAAAATTTGAAGTTATCATGATGAGAAACAACTTTATAGAGGCAACATAGATTAATTCATTCTCAAAGATGTTGAAAACTTAGGGAAAAGTGGAGAATTGACCAATATAGTTCCAAAATTTGGGTGTTTGTTAGACCTATGTTGGTCACATTATTTATCTCAAAGCAAACCGACACTAGACATAAAATGAAATCAATGTTGAACTCATCATATTTATACCCATAAAGTTTTAGAAGCTAATCAACACCTAATAGATAGTGTAACAGGTTTTGGGCTTATTATTTAGAATTTGGAAATGCATAGAATTACAAATTTAATCAATTTAGAACCATTTCATGCAACCTTAGCTTATAAATACTTTTATTAGAGGACTTTGTATGGGACGTAGGAGGCTGGGGAAAATATCTTTGGTCATTGAGTTCTTAGGTTTAGGGTTTCTTCACATAAAAGAGGGAAGTTTAGAGGATAAACATAATAACTATTCTAGTGCATTCTTTCCTTTTCTTTATTAACCTACTTATCCCTTTGGCCTCATTACAACTTTACTAAAGACCTTTTGATTTTTTATTGTATATATTTATTTTAGTGGTATAGATTAGATGATTTTCAAGTTTATGTAAAGTTCAATTTTATAAGAAGATGATAGGTGTACCTCACCCAAAATTTTAAACACTTGTATGAATGAATCATAACTTGTGAGAAAATTATCAAATGGAGGTATTCGATCTTAATGAAAGAGGTAGAATAGTATTTGCATTGTTTTTACTTGTATAATGATTCATTTAAGAAATATTATATGTTTAATTTTTACAATTTAATTGAAGGCTTAAATATCTTTATGTCGTGTTATTAACTACTAAGCTAATTAATGTGTGCAGGTTAATGTTAGTGGGTATCATTATAGTAAATCTTTTGGAGACTATAACTCCTCCGCTAGGGACACGAAGGAGTTTAAAGACCTATGGTATATATTAAATTTTCACCGTACACTTAAGAAAGTGAAATTAATTCTTGTTTTAGTTAGTAGTGTTTAATTAGTTGGGTTACTTATTGTTAATTGCTTAAGGACAAGTAGTGAGTTAAGTGTGGGATAATTTGATATGGATACATTTTAGTTAGTGGTTAAAGTAGTTATAGTTAGCATCTTTACAATATGTTTAATATGAATTATATTATGTTTTCCTATGTTTAGTTCATTATCTTATAGGTGATGAATTGAAGGAGAATTTCCATATTTAAGTATAACTTTATCCTTATTTATATGATTGAGAATATATTAAATTTAATTAGAAGCTAATATGATTGATAACAACTTTGTAGAAGGCATCAAAGATTAACTCAAGCTCGAATATATTGAAAACTTAGGAAACATTGGAGAATTGATCAACACAGTTCTAAAACACAGGTTTATATTGAATTTTTGTTTGTATGTTATTTTCCAAAAGCAAATCAGTGCCAAACATAAAGTGGAACCAATGTCATACTCGTCATATTTACAGCGTAAAGTTCCATAGGCTAATTGGGCTGGATAGGAAGCATAACAAGTGCATCAAACTCATGATTTAAATGCATAAAATTACAATTTTAATCACCTCAAAACTCTTTTATGTAACCCTAGTGTATAAATACTCTTGTTATAGGACTTTATCAGGGACTTATAGGCCAGTGACAACCTCCTACCATTGAGTTGTTAGTTTTAAGATTTCTCCACATGAATGAGAGATTTGGGAGCAAGATAGGAGGTGAATCGTAACAACTCTTCTATTTATTTCTTTCTCTTCTTTCTTTGATGTTAAGATTGTCATGTTTTAGTTTTCCTTTCATTATGTTAAGTAGCTAAATCCTTAGTTAGGGTTGAGGATATACCTTTTGATGGATCTTTTAATTATTAATGCATGAAGGATTATTCGTTTAATTAAATTTGTTCTCTTTGCTCTTAATTGTTAAGTTTGTGATTGGCCACCATAAATTTAATTTTAGGAATTGTATGAAGAACTGAAAGGAGAAGTATGACCCATACTATGAAAATAAACATTCTAGATCTAGAGAAAGATATTTTCTTAAACAAGGGGTGATAAGTAAATAGATTAAATATTCTTAACGAGTTTGATTAGGTTGAATTGCATATTGAGAGGTGATAATTATCTAATTAGATATACTTGTTTGCCTTGAGAGAGGGCACATATACATTAGGTTAATTGTTGTTTTAATTATGATAATCAATCTTTCATGATAATTAGAATTCCTAATAAGTGAAATTCGAAATCTTAATGTTTGTTATCTTGAATCATTTTTTATTTAATTGCTTTGCATTAGTTAGTTTCATAATTTAATTATATTTAATTAAATGTTATTTTCTTTATTTTCTTTGTTCGAGTAGGATTGATAAAAATATTAATATAGTTATCATAGCATCAACACTCTCGAATACTAAAATTTGCTACAATTGATTATGTGCATTTGCAAATAGAGTCAATCAATCACCCTTATAAAGCTATAAAATTTGATGTATGAAAGGGTTACATAAAAACTTAAGTCTAAATTAAGATAATATGACCATAGGTTTTGTTTCAGACATTTATGAGGCCACTTGTAGAGGAGATTAAAATTGAAACATTTTGATAAGAGACTAAATATGGAACGTGGCTTTTGAGTGTACAAAAAAAGGATTTGAAAAGAAATGAGTAAGGTATGGGGATGAATAAAGATACTCACAATTGTGTAACAAAAAAAAAAAAAAACTCACGATTGATTGAAAATGATTCTAGAAAAAGGTGTATGTATGCTTTTAATAAAAGAATTGAGATTGATTCATTGTCAAATAATACTTGTTGGCAGTTGATTTTGCTACACTTATTTTTCAATTGCTCAATCTTTTAAATTAGATCATGTATCTTGATTTTCTTTAAAATTTCTTACAATTTATTGAAAATGGGTTTTAAAATTTGAATTAATTTGCAATTTTAAAAAGATGCATATAGATGTTTATTTAATAGATTTTGAAGTAATTTTTCTAAAAATAATAAATGAAAAATTTTAATCATGTTTATTTAAATTTTGTAGTTTATAACTACATATTAGCTAAAATTGTTTTTTTTTATCAAGTTTAATTTGCTTATCTCTTTATTAGTCATGGGCTAATGGTGTGATTTGCACCTCAATGGTTTACAAAAACAGTCTAAGTAAGTCCTTACTTTTATTTGTGGTAGCATTTTACACTTTAACATTACTAAAATTGTACTTATTGCACCTTAATGTTACTAAAATAGTACTTATTGTACCCAAAAAGTGGCTACAAAAATAATAATAAGGTGCTACTAGTACTATTTTGAAAATGTTAAGGTGCATACAATAGACAATGGTAGGTACTAACTTAGACAGGGTAGGAAATATTAAGGAGAAATTCATACCTTTTGCTATTAGTCATGTGTTTATTTCTTTCTTCTAGAGTTAAATTTAAGTTTTAGGGAAAATGAAGGTTTAATTGAAAAGCTTTGGAAAATGTTGAGGCCGAATTAAAAATTTTAAAGAATAGCAGTCTAGAAAGAAAGTTAACATGAGGAGGGACACGGTTACAAGGAACAGAGGGACTAACCTGTAAAAAGTGAGAACAGATGGCTTATTTTGGAAAATAGAAGGTTGAAACCAAAAAGAACGAAGGGAAAATGACGTTTGGAATCAAAAAGCAAAGTGGTAAAGAGTGTCCCCAGTGTCATAATTCCACGACAAGCTGTCCCCTTATGGTGCGTTACTTAAGCAAGCAATATCTATATCTTACATGTGGCTTCGGTGTCATAATTCTGAGGAGAATATTTTGCATGCATTGCACGATTGTGCTCTATTAGCTCATGTATGGAAATAATTTGTTCCGGTGAATACCTAGTCTATTTTCTTCGAGTAGATCAAAACGCATCACAGCAAATACACAGGCAGAAGCTTTCCTGCCCGTTGCCAATCCACACGTCCATCCTTAATTAGCGTTTTGTTTGGCAGGGATTGAGGATTTACAGTCATAAGATGCAAGATGATCAGCGGTCTAGAATAGGCTATGTTTCCTTCCTTTGTACTCCGGATGGCAGACCTTCAGTGGCTGATTTTCATTTGACGTATATCACAAGTTCAATGGCTGAACCCAACTTTAAACACGAATATATTACTACTTTTATTCTCTTTATACATGACAAGATTGGACATGCTTCATGCACGACCAAGTTCCTACTCATGTCCCCCTTTGGACGTAAAAGTTGAAGTCTGAGTTGAACATAGTCTGACACACGATTGTGTGTCACTCTGTGTAGTTATCAGGAATGAAGATTGTAAGATAGATACATATACATCACAAGCTAGAGATTGTGTAATTTGACGTCAAAGTTTAGTATGGAACGATGTCTAGGACATGGTCATGTCACAAATTGTCGGTCATTGAAAATCCTAGTTTTGAATTATTTAAGGAGTGTTTCAAACAATATAGTTAGTTTTTGAATATTTCTGTTTTGAGATATATCAATGCTTTTCTCTCTTTTGTTCTTTGATCTTCAAAATTATCAAAGAATTCGTGTTTTGTGGTGTTCAAATCTTATATGAACTTGTTTCTTGATTGTTTATAATCTATAGGTCAATTCTTTGTAAATTTCATTTACCTTTTTTAATGTGATTCAATCTTGTTAGCGTGTTCTTTAGTATCAAAATCTGGCTCTAAATCAAGTGTGATAATCCTTTTGTTTTCATTTTATTTAAAATTATATCCTTTGTCTTGGTCTAAATTTACGATTTCTTTGTGACTCCTTATTCATTCTATTACATCTTATTTTTTTTTCTAAAGTTTAATTAAAATTAATATTTTTCATCATCTTGTTTAGGGTTTCCCTATCTTTTCTTATGATGTTGGGGTTTTTTCTTTTTTCAATCTCTTGTTTTGTGTTTTTCGTCCAGATTGTCTAAACATAAGTCTTTTTTGATCAAATTCGTTTGGTTATAATAACACAAGTTATGCTAATTAATTTGGTTTCATAAAGAAAATTTATTAAAAAATTCAATTGATCAATCATGCAATCAACTTAAGTTATTCTTATGGCTGAGATTAAACAAACCATAATTATTAGAAGTCCAGTTCAATTCAATCCTTGTAACTCTTTCAATTTTTTATTTAATTTCCTTACTGCTTGCTTATCTGGTGAGTAGATTCTTCTCCTTGACTATTTTTCTTTAGTTTTTGGATGTTTATAAGGTTTAAGTTTTTGTTCGAATTTTTTGTTCCTTAAGGGACTTGAGAAGGAAGAAAAGAGTGATAAAAGACAAGAGAGAGTGAGATTAGCATCAAGAAAAGCTAACTAAAGAGTGAAAAACAACTGAAAGTGATAACTTCTGAGAGTATACACATGAAGGAGTGTGTGAGGAATTCTTTTTCTCACTAAATTTTCTTTGAACTTCTAAATACATTTTCTAAAGTTGTTTTCAATACTGAAGGAAGAGAAGGGAAATGCATAAGGCTATGCAACAACAATTTGAGAGGATGAACATGATGTATGAAGAGGTTAAAGATATGTTCGAGAAGTAATCCAATCAAATTATTGAATTACAAAGGAGATAAAATCTCAAGTTCCTAATAAAGGAAGGCATGTCAGATGCAATCTAACACCCCTAATTGGAGTTAGTTAAGAGAATGAAGATTTAAATTATGGTAAGGATGATCTTACTTTTGAGATTGGAGGGGCTAAGTTTAGGCCTAAGAGAAGAGTTAGGCGTGACTAACAACCTAGGAAAGAGCCTGGGGTTCAAGATGGTGTGGATAGGAATCTTGGTACTATATAGATGGCCACCCATTTCTTTAAGGATATAAACAATATTGAAGCTTATTTGGAGTGAGAGAAAAAGGAAGGCATACTATATGGAATCTAGCACCCCTAATGGGAGTTAATGAAGAGAATGAGGATTTAAATGATGATAAGGATGATCTAGCCTTTAAAGTTGAATGAGGTAAATTTAGGCCTAGGATAGGAGTTATGCGTGATTGGGCACCTAGGAGGGATCCTAGGTTTAAGATGGTATTGATAGAAATCTTGATAGCATAAAGGTGATCACATATTCCTTTAAGGATAGAAATAATCTCAAAGCTTATTTGGAGTGAAAGACAATGATATAATTGATCTTTGATTACTATACTTACTACGAGGAGAAGAGGGTATAATAGAGTTTATTGGTTATACAATTGTTTGAAAGGATCATTTAATGAATAATAGGAGGAGCAATCATGAGTAAACTAGAGAGACTTGGAATGAATTCAAAGTTATCATAAATGGGAGATTCATGCCAAGTAGTACGTTGTTTCATGTACCTAAAAATAATACCTTACTGTCGATAAATATATAGTACTAGTACCTAATCTCATTTTGTGTTTCGTAAACAAGAACAAATAAGGTTGTTTTGATTATAAAAAACCAAATACAATAATATAATGAAGAAAAAAATGCAAATTTAATAATTAAGAAATTAATAAAAATGAATCTTGGTCCAATCCACATCTACCTTAGAAATTGTATATTTATTTCTCATACAAAATAAATCAATTTATAATTTAAGTATTCCCCATTAAAACTAATTCCTTCACCTCCTTATTAATAGTTAACTAGAAAGAAACCATAATCTATTTAACTCTAACTACTGAATAACCCTATGACACTTACCTAATATTCAGCCAAGTAATAGTTTTAAGAGCTAAAAAGATCGATGAAACATAACAACAAAGGCCTACGAGGTTGCATTCAATTTACTCAACTTTCCTTCCCAAAATTTAGAATCTTAAACCACACATTAACCCATTAAACCCTAATCGCTTTATATCTTAGAGGGATTAAAAGAAATTAAAGATGTAATATCTAATATAGCAATATATTGAGTCAAATAATAAACTAACATTCATTATAACAATCATAAAGATAACACAGAAGAATGATTAATACTCAATACACTAATTTGACCAAAAAATAAACTAAATATCATAATTTAATACATCCCAAGGTTTCCTTAGATCAAATGAGGAAGATTAGCCATACAAGCCCATGGATGAGAAAAGAAAGAAGAAAGGGAAAAGGAGAGGCAGTTGCCTCCACCAAAACCCAATAAAACCTAATGCAAAAACTAACTTAAAAACTAGGATTTTTAGGCTTTTTAAATAAGGTTGTTTTAATTTTTTAATAGTGAACGTGATTTAGAATATAACCATATCTTATACCATTTATTTTTCTATCTAGATGCACTTCTTTCCCAAGAATTACACAAACTAAGATTTCCATTTTTTAGACCATATCTAACCTTGATGCAGTTTGAATCTCTCAAAACTTAAAACATAAATGTTCTATATAGCTTTTTCTTATATTTTCATGGCATCTTCAATAATCTCAATTAGAAATAAGTGAGAGAATTATGACCAATTTGTGAAGCATTGCTGAAATAGTCCATAATTGCACAATTATCTTTATTTTGCAATAAACACCTATAAATTCTTTTTAATTCAAAATATAAGCATAATAAGTATATTTAGTCATAAAATGGGCGTAAAGGAATAAATATTAAGAGGAGAAATCATGTCATTTTTCAATCCTATAAAAAATTTCCATACTTGGCTTTTTCTTATCCGTAGGTAAACATACTTTTTAAGTTAACATCATCCTTTAATTTGTTTCTTATGATATCAAAAGTTATACATACTACAAGAAAATTTAAACAAAAATTAGCACAATAATTTTGGTCAAAAGTGAGTGCAAAAATTGAGTAAAATTTTCTCATATATTTCTCTTTAGTCACTCAAGTATTTTATTGGTCAAAGGTTTCACTCAGGTTTTTTTTATATATGAAAATGTAATATCATAACTTGATAATACATCAATTCTCCACTATTTAAATTATATGCACATATTAATATAATATTGACTAGCCCAAAATTGGAGATTTGTTACAAGCATGCTGGGGTAATAATAAAAGTTAAAGTTACAGAATTTTAGAGGTAAAACACTTATCTTTGATTGAACATAGTTTCCAACACAGGCGTTGCCTAGGTTGTGTCTATCTTCAAAAGTTATAGACCAACCTACAATTTACGTCCATGAACATCTCCTAAGTCATGCTTGATTCCTCGAAGATATAGTAAGATCTATAATCACTACACATTGGCTTAGATATCATTCACATGCCATTAAAATTTCTATAATTAGTAAACCTAGCCCACGGATATGGCCTAACTACGCTCACCAAAAAACATAGTTTTCATTTAAGTTAGTAAATCCTAGTTTTTTGTTGTCTAGTATTTAAGGAATGTTTCTTATTAGTTAGAGCAAAATTAATATATTTGTTATTTAAAATCCCTAGTTTTTATTTAAGTTAGGAAACCTTACTTATGTTTGGCTGGGCGTTTAGTAATGGAATGAAATGGAATATAATATTATTCCATCGTTTGAGAAGAGGGTTTATAATGGAATGGAATGAAATAGGATGGAAGGGGAGGGCTTCACATTACATCTCATTCCATCCTAAACAGTAAAAATAAGTTACCTCTGATTTAGGGCATTTAGGATGGAATGTAAAATGATAAATATGTACTACCTAATATACCCTTAATAATTTTTTATAATACCAATTATTCACTCAACCCTATTAACATATGTTTTGTTCTTTCAAGGGCATAATAGTCATTTATTATTATTATATATACATTACATTACATTCCATCCATCTTCCAAACAACATTTCACTATATTATATTATGAACCTTTTTATCATTGCCAAACAAAAATTTTATAATTTTACATCCATTTACGTTCCATTCCATTAAAAATCTCACGTCCAACCAAAAATAGCCTTAGTTTTTTGTTGTTGAGTATTTAAGACATTTTTTTAGTTTGAACAACTTTGCGATATTTGTTATTTGAAAACCTTAGCTTTTATTTAAGTTAGGAAACCTTGATATATTTTAGTTGTTCAGTATTTAAGGAATGTTCCTTTTCAATTATAATAACTTTGACATATTTTTTATTTTAGAGTTGTTAGAGCTTCTATTTATTCTTCATTAAACTTATAATTAATAAAATAATTATTTCTTTTTAGAGTTTAAATACTTTTTGAATTTAGTTCCTAATTCTCTTTAATTAACAAGTTAGTTCTTTGATACATCTCTTATGGTTTTCTTAGATTTGATTCAAACCTATTTGTAGGTTCTCTAGGTTGTATTCCTAAATGAGTTTCCATTAGTTGGTATAAGAACTAGACTCTAAATTGTTAAGTCAAAATGACTTTACGATTAAATAATTTTGATGATAAACAAAAAGTAGACGGATGGAAAGCAGACGAAAGATAAAATAGTAAAGCAGACGAAAGCTTTGAAGAAAAGTAGACGGAAGCTTTAAAGAAAAGTAGACGGAAGCTTTGAAGAAAAGCAGACGGTAGCTTAGTAGAAAAGCAGACGAAAGCTATTTGAAAAGCAGACGGAAGCAAAAGCAGACAGAAGCTATTTGAAAAGCAGACAGAAGCAAAAGCAGACGGAAGTGAAAGAAGCATAAGTTTGAGTTAGTTACAGAACTCAACTGAATAACCGTTTCTTTAAAGAATCAAGAAACAGTTATCAAGAAGCAGTTG
>JAOSBM010000205.1:28188875-28199334 GCA_027568955.1 Erythroxylum tenue | reverse complement strand
CATACAAGTTTAAGTTTCAGTAGTTCTAGTAAAGAAAACAAGTTTTGTTTTTAACGAAAGAAGTCTATCAAAAAGGGTTTAATAAAAAGTTTATCACAATTCAACCCCCTTCTTGTGCGTCTATATATCATTATTGAATAGTGTATTAACGTGTGATTCACTTCATAAATCACATGTGGTTATCCTTTTAATTTTCATATCACTCTAATCTTTATTATATATGTTTATTAATAAAAAGTCATGTTTTTACGATTTTTTATATTGTATCATATTCTTGTTTTAGAAGTTCCTATAACACATCAAATTTCATCATTTTCTTGTTTTTATGGCTTATCTATATCTCTTGTTATGTTAAGATCTCTTCTTTATTCAATTCCTTTATTTTGTGTTATTCATGCAAATTATTTTTGTGGTTATGATAAGAAAAGAAAAAGAAAAGAAAAAACAAGTTGTGGAGGAATAATTACCTCAAGAAATGATTCCTAGATACAGTTTAAAATTCTTATTTATTGTTCTTTGTTTTGTTCTATTTATGTATTCTTTAATTCATAATTTATTTTCTCTTTTTGAGTATGTGTTCTTGTTTTTTCTTTGAAATTTACAAGTTTGAATTCATGTTTGAGTTTTTTAAGTTGTGAAAGAGTGAAACACAAACAACTTGTCATCTTTGGATGTAAACATGTGAGGGACTATGTAAGAAATTTTTATTCACTTTTCTTACAACTTCCAAATATGTTTGCTAAAGGTGTTTCATCACCAAAGAGGAGAAAATAACTCATATTTTAGGGAGGCTCAACACATCAGGTTGGCATAAGTTGATGTTTGCATATGGGGGTTGGGTCCTATTGTCACTATATAATGGATGAGCCAATAGCTAAACATGATAATCATTATAGTATAAATACATTGCTAATTTGAATACTACTTGAAATTTTTTCCATACTTATTTTCACCAAAATTTCCTAGATTTATAGTTCTTTCCTGTATAGGCTAATATGTATTTAGCTTCTTTTCCTTTTATTACTATTAAAGTTAATTTTATGGTGTAAATGCAATAACTAAAAGCCAATTACAAATAAGAAAAAAAATAAAAAGAACACATTAGCATTTACATTTATAATAAACCAAAGTCCCAAAATTCATAATTCAAAAATTAGATAACTTAACTACATTAACAATATAAGTTTCATAGAGAATTAGTATAAACTGGAATATTACAGGGAAAGACAATGGGACTTATATATAGTTTTCATTGACTCAGAGAAGGCTTATGATAAAGTACCTAGAAGAGTCATGTGAAGATGTTTAGAAGTTAAGGCAGTTCTTATAACATATATATTGGTTATTCGGGATGTGTATGAAGGTGTTAAGACTAGAGCAAGGATGATAGGAGGAGTACAGAGCATTTCTCTATCAATATCAGGCCACATCAAGGATCTTTATTGAATCCATTCTTATTTGTAGTAATGATGGATGAGCTCATCAAGAATATCCAAAGGGATGTGCGTTGGTTTATATTGTTTGCTGGTCACATTGTTACTTAGAGCATAACCTTTTGGGCCTTATGATGGTATACGATAAGGAAATAAAGATTGGTTTAGAAGTTATGCCATAAAAATATTAGTTTAAGTACCTTGGATCCATCATCTAAAGTAATGGCGAGATAGATGAGACATAGTTCACCATATCAAAGTAGGATGGCTTAAATGAAAAGGGACATCAGGAGTTTTATATGATAAGAGGGTACCACTCAAGCTAAAAGGTAAATTATACCATTTAGCAATTAGGTGGCTACTAGAAGAAACAAATTTATATCAAATAAACAGTGGTGGAAATGAGGAATGGCTTTAATGAAACAAGCATCTTTAGGTTTTTTGATGGCTTCTACACTGACACCTAACTCCAAGATGATTTTGACTCTATTACACACAAAGTAATGTTGAAGTTGATTCTTGGTATGAAAATTGTAATAAACAAGATTTTCAAGTAAGGGGATGCTTATGATTTCATTAATTAGGTCACTAGTGAGATGGATCTTTATACCATAAACTTTGGAAAAGAGATGGATGTCATCATAAATGCTACAAACTCGAAGATTATAATAAAAATGAATATTTATTGGGCTTATGCGATAAGTCTTGGTAAGTAAGGATTTCCACCCTTGATTAATGAAAATATGGAGGTCATATACTTATTGTTCTAAATAGGATGGGGAAATAACACGATTTTTCATGTAATTCACATGTAGCATAATTGATAATTTGAGGAGAGTGAATTTAATGTTCTCATTTTCATAAATAGGACTAGGCATAAGCGAGGGAGAAACTAGGGATCTCTCTCTAAGTCTTTTGAGTCCCAGTTAGGGTGAGGTTAGTCATACCTCGAGTAAATGTTCTAGAAACAGGAGAAGGAACTAAAAAACTAAAAAGTAATGGATACTAAGGATTTAAAAGTCTAAGGCCACCTACAGAAAAAAAAACTTCAATAATTTTTAAAATCTTAATCTCATCAAATTCAATTTCCCATTCGTCTAAATAAAGAATATGCAGTTATGTAGGAAAATTTAAAATAAATAACGAAGTATGCAAAGTTGACTAAAAAATCAAAATCAAGGTAACTTGAGAAAAAAAAAGGATAAATGAATAAATTTGGTTAAAAATAGTACAATAAAACCTTGAATGGTTTTTAAAATAAATATGAAATAGTTCAATTTTATGAAAGTGACTTCTAATTATACCTAATTCAAAAATTATTAATTTCTCCAAATGTCTCTAGGTTGAAATTATTCAATTGGGCCATTAATTAATATGTTTCAATTAAATTGAATGTGGGAATAGTTCAAATATATTCCTAATTGTAATAACTAACCATCAATTTCACAAAAAATCTACAAAATTTTGAGTAATTTATAAAATTCCCAAATTAAAATAATAAAAATGCTAAAAAAGTCAAATTTAATCAAAATCAAACATAATCAAATGCAATTGGAAGTTATAAAACGTTAGTTCAACCTTCAATTTCATTATTAAAGCATCAATTTGAAAAGGTAGCAAAAAATGCAAATTGGAAAATCCTTAATTCTATAACCCTATTGTTTTAAAATTCATAAATTTAAACAATCTAAATGCAATTAGATGAAATTTAATGTATAATAAGGTTTAATAACAAGAAAATAAGAGGAATTAAGCATCAATTTAAAGAGAAGTATCATTAATAATGAAAATCCCAAAATTACAAAAGTTAAGTTTTAACCTAAAAGGAATTTGATGAGTTGATAGTCGCAAAGGTGTAGATATGTTCACTAGAGCTGAACTTGTGGTCTAAATTTTACTAGAGAGATTTCAGAGAAGAGAGGAGTTGCCAAAGGTGGAGGAGCAATTTTTCCAATTTGAGATGCTGTAGTAAACTTCTATTGATGTGCAGTGAAAAGAACAGGAAATGAGTGAAGATAGAAGCAGGGGTGTGGTAAGAAAATGGAAATAGCGGGGAGGAAAATTAGAGAGAGATGAAAACGACTGTTTTTGTTCCAAAATAAAAATAGAGAGGCGGAAAATTTTTAAGATTTCGACTATATTGTTAGATCACTCAAAAATATCGGTCAACCAATGTTATGAGTTAGTTGACAACTATATGCAATCAATCTCTTAATAAAATCATTAGATAACTAAGTTTCATACACATGAGAGGATATTGGTCAACCCTTACTAGACAGTGGTGGACCAATATGAGTAAGTGGTCGACTTGTGCAACAATCAAATTATGAATAAATTCACTGAATGTGTGAAATTATTTATTTGTTAGGGCACTGGTCAACCACATTATGATACAGGTTGACTAGTGTTATGTGAAAACTTAAGGATCAATTTTGAAAATCAAATTAAAATATTAACAAACATAATAAATCATCTAAATAACAATATTTAAGTCATCTAAGGGGATCCTTATCATATAGAATTCCTATCAATTATACTCCATTCTCTCCTAATTATGCAAAAAATTTCCTCACTTATTGGTTTAGTGAAAATGTCATATAATTGGTGTAATTTTTTTTAAATTATAGTTCAATATCCTTATTTTACACACGATCTATAATGTGATTATATTTAACTTCTATATGCTTGGTTGCTAAATATTGAATGGGGTTCTTTGTAAGGCATGTGAAACTATTAATGTCACACCTAATGGGTATCTTTGTAAGATCCGTACCATAGTCGCTAATTTGTTAGCTAAGTTTATATTCAACTTTGGTAGTTGATAATGCAACTGAATTTTATTTCTTGCTAAATTATGATACTAATGCATTTCTTTGAAATTGACAAGTGTCAAATGATCTTCCTATTTATGAGTTACTAGTATAATCCATATCCAAATAGCCAACTAAATCAAAAGTTGAGTCTTTGGGATACTAAAGTCTTAATGACAAAGTACCACATAAGTATCTAAGTATACATTTAATAGTTATAGGGTCAGAACCCCTAGAACTTGACTAAAATCTATAACATAAGCATACACTAAACATAGTATCATGCCTATTAGTGATAAGATAAAGCAAACTACTAGTCATACCTTAATAGGGCTTTAACTGACTTTCCATATCCATCCTTGTTCAACTTAGTTATATTGCTCATTGGTGTCCATAATGATTTAGCTTGATCTATTTTGAAGTATTTAAGTAATTCTTTGGAGTAATTTTCTTGATTAATGAAGATGCCTTACTTTATTTTCTTGATTTGTAGTCTAAAAAAGAATTTGATCTCTCCCCTCATGCTCATCTCCAATTCCTAACTCTTACATTTGGAAAAAATTTTGCACATACTTTCATTAGTGGTAGCAAAGATAATATCATCAATATAAATTTAAACAATTAAAATTTCATGATTATGCTTTTTGATAAAAAAGTGTTGTATTGTTCTTGCCTTTAGTAAACCCTTTTTGTAAAAGAAATATAATTAACCTATCATATCAAGCTCTAAGAGCTTAATTCAATCCATATAAAGCTTTAGAGAGTTTGTAAATATAATTAGGTGCATTATGATTTTCAAAATTGGGAGGTTGATCGATAAAATCTTTTTCTTGAATAAAACCATTTAATATTTTACTTTTGAAGTTCATGTAAGATGCAAACGCAAGTAATAGCCCAATAGCTTCTGACCTTGCTATGGTGTAAAATTTTCCTTAAAGTCCATGACTCCTCTTAATTGTACCCTATAGCCACCATTCTAGCTTTATTTGTCATAATGGTACTAATTCATCTAATTCATTTTTAAACACCCACCTTGTACTTATGATTTACTAATCTCTAGAGTCCAAACCTTACTTCTCTTAAATTGGTTTTATTCTTCATTTATAATAAGAACCCAACTTTCGTAACTAATTGCTTCTTCTATGTCTGAGGCTTAATTTGAGAGATAAAAGTAAGATAAGTCCTATTTTTTAGACATGTCTTGTAAAATCCTATTTTTCCTTTTAACAGTTTCATTTTTAGGAGTTATAGGAGTAGATAATCATGTAAGATGTCATTTTCTTTACAAAAATATCCAAACAAATCATTTTTAGGTTTCTTTGATGCAGTGGAGAGCTAATTTTCATTTTGACCTCTTTTGACAAAATTACCAAATCTCTTAAAGCATTATCTTTTCTAGCCAAGAATAGAACCCATGTAAATACCTAAAGATATCTATTATAACAAAGATTCAAAATTTCCACCTAGATTAGCAATTTTAGTAGGACTAAACAAATCTACGTGAAGTAATTATAAGGGTCTAGTAAAAGTTACTAATTTTTTACACTTGAATAAGCTCTTTTTTTTTTTCCATTTGGCAAGCTCCATACACTTTGCATTTCTCAAATTTGACATTTAGAAGTACATTTAAAAGTTTCTTGGATTTTAGATTCAAGAAGAGGTCTATACTAGCATGTCTAAGCCTCTTATACCCAATCTATGCATCTCCACTAATAGATATTAAGTAGTTCATATTTTGGTTAGAGAAATCATAAATATAAATTGTATAGATATTCCCTTCTCTCTTACCTAAAAATGCAATGCTATTATTGATTGCTCTATTTTTTTCCCTAAAATTGTACTTTGTAATCTTTGTCACATTATTAGCTTATACTTTTCATCATTTTACTAAATGCACATTTTCAATTATAACATTATCTTCCTTATCAAAATTCCTAATTCCAATTATTTGACCCTTAGCATTGTCTCCAAATGTGACAAATTCGCATATTTATCTCCAAATGATAAAAATTAGGATTCATCATTGTTCATATGCCATCATACACTATTTAGGTACCATTTGTTTCTCATTTTATTAGAGACCCACAAAACGAAATTAATTATTATGTCTTAGGAACTTAAATGAGATTAAATCCTTGATTGTTAGTCTCCTTTTTTCAATCCTATTTTCAACGAATTGCTTGTTATTCTTTTTTAAGGAATGAAAATCTCTCAATATGTCCATATTTAACATAAAAATGGTATATCATGTTATATGGGTGATGTGAGTTAATGTTGTAATGAAGTTGATGCATACGTGCATTGTTTGATCTCTTATGTCTCGATGTTGTAGTGATGTTAATGCATACATGCATTGTTTGATCTTTTATGGCTATATGTATTATGAGGATCCATCCTTTGGAGATTGATAATTCCTTTTAGGTAGTGTGATGAAATAGAAAAATTTATGTGTGGTACTTATTATGGAAACAAACTTGTTGTTGGTTTCTAAGTTAGTGTGGCCTAAAGGAGTGTGAGTAAGATTAGATGCCATTATATGTCCTTTTATAAAAATAGTGTATATTCTTTCTTGAAAATATTAAGCTCTATACCTGTGTTTAAATCCATACATGAAAGCATAGGGTTTGCTTTTAGGATAAGGCTAAAAGTTGTTGTATATGCATATATATTGTATGTCTTAGCTTATAATTGGATGCATCATGCCCATTTGGCATCTTAGACAAATTTTTTCCTTAAAAAAATAGTTTTACATTAAATTTAGTTTATAGTCGCGTCCAATCCTATAACTATTATTTACATTCATTTGAACTCATAATATGCTTTCAAGTTTCTCACTTCCCTTGGTAAATTTGGACAATAAATCCTTAAATGCATTGACATCATTTTTCAATGTCTCATTTTCAAGTTTTAATGCATCTAATGCATCACTGTCAAGGATCATATTGTAAGATCTCACATCGGTTGGAGAGGAGAACGAAGTATGCCTTATAAGGGGATGGATACCTCTCCCCTATAAGACACGTTTTTCCTACTGTGGAAAGAGCAAAATCGTGAGGGTCTTGGCCCAAGGGGCAACCTAAAGTGGACAATATCTGTGGATAGTTGGTCTGTGCTGTTACAAGTGATATCAGAGCCGATGAGTTTCCACATCAACTGGAGAGGGAAACGAAGTATGCCTTATAAGGGTATGGATACCTCTCCATTATAGACGCATTTTTCCAAGTGTGGGAAGAGCAAAACCATGAGGGGTTTGGCTCGAAGGGCAACCCAAAATGGAAAATATCTATAAGCGGGTGGTCTGGGTTGTTACACATATTATTAGATGCTTTGATGTTACTCAATTCACTCTTCATCTTTTTGGTTTCATCTATGCCTGTTTCTAAATCTTTTCAAACCTCTTTGAGTTTAAAAGATATCATCTTCCTTCCATACTCATAATTTTAGACTTTCTACTAGTTCATCATATGTTAAATCATTATCAGTATCACAAAAGTTAGAATTAGAGAGTATCTCGTCGTCATCTTTAGCTATTAAGTACATATGAGCTACCTCTCTTTTAAAATGCTAACTTTCAAAATCACTTGTTTCATCCCAAGTTAAGGCTTTAAGAGATTTCTTCTTATTTTTCTCTCTCTTCTTCTTTTTGTTGTTTTTTTTTTCATATTTGTCATTATCTTTGAGTAGAGGACATTATGGCTTCATATGACCAAGTTTTTTATATTCAAAATATATAATGTTAGAAGATTTACATTTTGAATCAACTTTATCTTCCTTGAGGAACTTTCTTTTTGAAAATTTATCTCTTTAAGTACTTATTGAACTTTCTAGTGATAAGGATGATCTTCTTCATCACCTTCAATTGTTGACTTCTCCTCTTCTTCCCTTAATTCTTCCTTTCAGGAGTTGAATCCTAGGTTCTTTTTATTTGGAACCATTGTCTCTTCTTGTGTCTCTTAGAGACTCATTTTATATGTGAGGAGAGATTGAATAAGCCTCTTTAATGGTAGTGTTATTAAATCCTTAGCTTCTTATATAGCCATCACTTTAGCTTCCTAAGTCTTGAAAAGTGACCTAAGCAACTTTCTTATCATTTCAACAATAGTGTAGGTATTTTAAAGACCATTTAGATTATTAATAATAACTATGTATCTTGTATACAAGCTTTATATCATTTCATCATATTTCTTTTAAAATATTTCATATTAATGAGTCAACGTGCTTATTTTACTTTCTTTAACTTAATTAGTACCTTCAGGTATGACCATGTGTGTGTCAAATTTCACAAGCAATTCCACATGTGGATACCTTATTGAATTCATTCTTACTAGTGCACAAAATAAAATATGAATGTTTTTGGTTATTTAAAGAGATAAGTCTCTTGTCTTGATGATCCCATTCTTCTGTTAGTTAAGGCACTTTTTATCACTTAAAATTTTCTTCGGAATGAAAGGTCCATTGAGACTATTTATCATAAGTTAACATTTTTTTTCCATCAAGAACTTCATTCTAATTTACAATATAAATAGTCATTACTATAAATAAAAGGGCTCTACAAATGTTTTATCCCTCTTTGTTGGATAAGGATGATGATTATACTCCTAAGTATACCATTATGATCTTTACTATAAGATTTTATTTGAAATGTTAGCCTAATATACCTAATATGATTTTACTTATTTGCCCTTAATGGAACCCAAGAGAAGGAGGGCGAATTAGGTGTTTGTAAATTTTAAATTTTATTTTCTAACCAGTAGATGCAATTTGACAAGAGTCAATATATGATGAAAAATAGCTTAATGTAAATTAATAGTAAAATCAAACAATAATTTAAAAAGTTTAGGGTAGAAGAGAGGCAAACCAATTTATAGTGGTTAGATAAATAACCCTTTTCTACGTCCAATCTCCAAGACAATTACTAAAATTTCCACTAAGTACCTTATTTTAAAGAGGTGAAAAGGAACTTTCTTACAATAATCTTGTTTTTTTATAAGAGAGCAACTCTTCTTACAGTCTTTCTCTAAAGTGACGAGTAAACCCCCTCACAATATAATTTAAAACTAAAACAATATCACTTCACTCAGTAAAAATGAGTTTAGACTCTCCTCCTATCCATGTCTCATAACCTTTAGTTTTGATCACAATCTCCATTTGTTCATAAAAATCTTGGATAGACATCATCTGGTAAAAAATATACCAGTTCTGTACCATTTGAGAGGTCAATTTCCATTTGTCCCAATATTCCTCTTTCATCTCCCCATCTTTTATCTCTGATAACAATTAATATTTTTATCCCAGCATCCCTTCGATGTAATGCATGTATTCGGATCATGATCATTCCCAAATGTATGTGATGCAATCCTTCCATTTCCAGGTTTCTGTATGACTCACTGGTGATAAGCTTCATTTCTTCCTGATTTTTAATGATCAATTTTCTTTCTTCAGAATAATGCTGGTAAACTCTATGTTTTGGTTCAGATCAATTTGAAGTATACAACACTTCAGTAGGAACCATTTGAGCTCTTTGTTTATTGGATAACTGCAATTGATACTCAGGATCTAGATTCATTTCCAATGTTTTTCTTTTATTCGTATTTCTCCCTGTTATTCTTCTGGCTGCATTTCCAATTGCCTGCTGCCATCTTTTGTAATCCCTTATTTGGTCATGTGAGGAAGGAATTATTTTTTTTTTTCTGAATTTCTGATAGGCACTAATCCCAATCCCTTTGATTCTGAGGTGCTTGCTGTAGCTGGATCTTTTTCTGTCCAATTGATATTTTGATTTTTTGACCTAATCATCTTGATTTAGATCTTGATTTTTCCCACTTAGCCTTTTCTGAGTCAAAAATATCCTTTGTATTTTTGTAAAAATAAACTTTTCTTGCAATAGCGGGCGGTGCTATTTCTCCTTTTTTCTGATATTTTTATTCTGCTGATGCCTTGACTTATTCGTTCAAGTGCTTCTTTTATTTCTGGTTTTTCCAATGAGAAATTATTGGATATGCTTGATTCAAGTCTTCCAATTTTTGCCTCTAATCTTTCGAATTTTTGTGATATCTTAATTAAGAGATAAATTAAGATATTGTTTTGCTTAACTGATACCGAGGCTGCCTTTGTTGCTGGAAATCCTTCTTCTACCTTTTTTGTTGGCCCCCGAATTCTTTTCTCATTGAACAAGTATGATTTAAATGAATTATGAGATTTGATGGATTAATTTTT
>JAOSBM010000205.1:28166770-28177548 GCA_027568955.1 Erythroxylum tenue | reverse complement strand
CCTAAGTCATTCCGATCCATCTCATCCTATGCCAAATTTACTATTTTACCCTTCCAGTAGGGGGTGGGATGTTACAAATGATATGAGATATCTAGTAGACATAAAGATTTCCTAGCACAGGGATAATCAAGGTAACCCTTGTAGTAATTGACAAGAACATATTCTGCCAGGCGTGAATTATTGTACCCAAAATAAGGTCTAAAAATACCTATGTTATCCTACTCGCAAGTGTACGAGGTAGTTGTAGTTGATTACAGGGTCGTCTCCCATGGTGGTGAAATCGGTCCACTTAAATTAATCTTAAACAAAAATAAAAACAGATGCAATCTTAAACATTCTATTTCGATTTGTTGAGTTAAGGCTTTAAAGAAAATCATAAAATTAAACTAAAAAGTAAATGAAATTAACTGGGAGCAAAAAAGGATTCATGAATCGAAGTGGGAATCCTTTGATAATTAATTTCACTAATTTAATCTCCTATGCAAGACTAAGTGGAAATGATTGGGTAGTCATCTTACTAAAATTAAAAGTTGGGTTCTAAGATCAAATCAAATAATAAACTAAGTCTAACTTTCGTATTCGACAAGTTATCATTCGAATTAATTATGAAAACCCGACTACTAATTACCATTTAGGTTAATGTATGTCTAATTCTTAACTTAAGCGTCTATAGTTTCTCGTTCCATAATAAACTTCTCTCAATCCTTCGTTTAATACCAAAATGATGCAAAGTTTGGTTATACTATTACATCCATTCAGTTCAAAAACTATAGCAAATATAAGACAATAACACAGACCTTTAATCATGCATATTTGATTAAAATAACTACATTAATCCTCAAGAAAAAGAGATCAACCCATCATGGAAATAATAAGATTCATCATCTTCATATACTTCAATCCCATCTTTATCAATATAAGAGAAGTATTAAAGTAACAAACCAAGTAAAGAAAAATGAACTATCAAAAGCTATAGAGTCAGTTAAGCTACATAATAATGAGTCCAGTAAAATAACAAAGAAATAATGCAATAGATAAAGAACATAATAAGCAAACAAGGATCGGATGAGGGAGTTGAGGTGATCTCCTACCCCTCTCAAGCTTCTTCCATTAGCTCTCGCCTTATGCTTCTACTTGGTTCTTACCCAGATGATCGAATGTTCAAGCTGTTTCCATCTCTTTGTTGTTCATCTTCTTCACCTCACTCGACCCTCTCTGTTCTCTTCTCTCTTCTCCCTTTCTTTCCCTCTATTTGTTTTATGTCCCTGAATAAAGGTATCTGTGTTTAGAATGTGTATTCTCCCTCTCAACTCCAACCTCCAGTTTTAACTCTCATCCTTTTTCTATTTATAGCATGAGTCTAGGTTTAGGGTTGTAATCAAAATCAAGATATGAATGCAAACAAATCAATAGAAATTACACACAATAATTCCCCCACACTTAAACTATGCTTGTCCTCAAACAAAATAAAGAACACTAGACTATATAAGAACAACCAACGGAAACAATGATTTTCCCAAATAATGGTCAAAGATATCAATGATTATTTCAATAAACACAACTTAAGAACACAAAACTCACAATATTCCATGAACAGACTATTCTCTGTATGCTTAAACAAAATTAACAAGTACTTCAACTCAAAGATCAACAAGTGTGATAGATACTCATTTCGCTCTCCATCCTTTCATGCATTCAAAGGTAGGATATGTATTCACTCATCGTTCATTTCATGTAAGGCATCTACTTTAAGCTTGCTTACCAATCCAATCTCCACCACTTATATCAGACATCAATCCAAAGGTCTTTATTTTAGTTGTAATGGGGTCGGGCTAAGGGTAGGAAAAAGGTAAATCACAGTTTAAAACCATAAAACAAATTGAGCATTTAAAGTAATATAAACAATGAAGTATAAAACACTCAATTCTTTCCTTTCAAGTTAACAAGATTAACACTCCCCTTTTTATGTCTCTCCTCTTTCTTTTCATTTTTGGGTTATCTTCTCTTCCTTCTTTTTTTTTTCTATTTTTTTCTTTTTTATTAATTTAGTACAAGATCAAGTTTAAAAGAGGAAAAATGTAGAGGAGAGATAAAAGTTAATACAACCATACCCATTCCTAACTGAATAGCCAACTGTATCCTATGATTCCCCCACACTTATTCAAGCAATTATTCCCTAAAGCCAGTCATACCCATTCAAATGCTCAACTTGCCTGATGGTAGGTACAATGAAGAGGATACGTAATTAAGGTCAAAGCTTAAATTTTGGGTTTAAAGAAAGAAAAGGTTTTATGTTAAGTTCAAAGGGGCTCACTAAGTGTGACATTATGGTGGCTTTTAAAGCAAAAAGGGTAAATCCTTATTGCCTTCATCATTTCAACGTTTGCATAAGATTATGTGATCTCAACTAGTATTTACAAGCAAGTTTTAGAGTTCCTTAATCATGAAAGAACACTCTCAACAAAGAATACCAAATTTGGTGTTTAATAGTTCAAAAAGGCTCAAATTCTTACTCAATGAAAAGTATCATTCATTTATCACAACAAGTGAATGACCTTTTAATCGAAATCTAAGTTAATTAGTCTAAGCATGTAAGTACACTCATTCAATCATTTTATGCATTTCTAATCCCGATCGAGTTTATGTCATAACCATGCATCTCTAACTATTAAACGGGAAAACAAACATATAACACAAAAATAATAATAAATAGATTTTTTTTAACTAATACTCCCCCACATTTAAATAACACATTGTTCCTAACGTGATACAAAAAAGTAAAAGATAGATCTAAGACACAAAAATAATACGAATAAGGGCAAGCATTAAAACTAAAAGACATTAAACTGATAAGCCGTAAAAATAATAAAAGAATATGGATAGAAATGTGATACAAAAGTGTGGGTGGTGGTTGCGTTGAAGTAGTTTGGAGCACGACATCCTACATCAAGGAGTGGAGAAAATCTGCGAGGAGGAAAAATATAAGAGATTGAAAAGTAGTCATGTGAATACAAAGCAAATAGATTAAGTTGAGTTTCACTAAGAAGAACTAACAAACAACTAATTAAAAAACAAAACCGAAATTATATGGGTTGCCTCCCATTTAGAGCTTTTTAATGTCTTTAAGCTGGACACCTCAACCGTCATGCTTAAGGTGGATTGCTCAAGATGATTGATTCCACTATTTTCTTCTCTTCATTGGGATTTTTCTCTAAGTATTTCCCAACCTCACCCTCAGTTTCATCAACCAGCAATTGGCAAACCTCTCCCTCAATTTCATCGACCAGCAATTGGTAGCATTCGTCACTCTCTTTAACCAAGTACAACTCCCTTTCTTCTTATTCCTGTAAGGCGAAATCAAAATATGCAACATTAATTTGATCAACAAAAAACAGTCTTTATAAACACTAGTAGTAGAAATAGGTTCAACATTAAAGATTGAAAATTCTACCGTTTCTTCCAAAACAGTCATACTTAGTTTCCCGTTCTTTACATCAATCAAGGTATTGGTAATGGCCATAAAAGGCCTCCTTAGAAGTATGGTGTGCTCCTTCCCTTGCTTTTTAATCTCTCCCATGTTTAAGATAACAATGCCTATGGGAACAATCAATTCTCCAACCTTCACTAACACATCTTTCATTATTCCTTTCGGATAACAGATTGACCTATCAGCTAATTGCAAACACATGTTTGTAGGTTTTAACTATCCTAGATCCAATTTCTCATAAATAGATTAGTTCATAAAGTTTATACTTGCTCTAAGGTCAAGCATACCCTTAACCTCATCACCATTACCCATTGATACTTACACAAGAAAACTCGCTCAGTCGAATTACTACTGAAACATTGCACTTGTAACTTATGAAACTATCACCTTCTCGTTTGGCTCAAACTTTCATTTTTTGGTGCTTAGTTCCTTGAAGAACTTCACAAAAGTTGGAATATTCCTGATCACACCTAACAAAGGCAGATTAATATTAACTTTGAAAAACATTTTATATAGATAAGAAAATTGCTTATCTTGTTTTGAGCTCTTTAGATAAGAAAATTGCTTATCTACAAGGATTAATCGTATTATGCAATCTTAGTCCTTCATTGCAGCCGATTGCATGCCCCAGTTTTTCACCCTTCTGAACTTGACTTAAAAAGTTGTCATGCTCATTGCTTTCTTCATTTTTCTACTTTCTTCATTAGTAAGGCTCTCCTCTTCTTGATTACTTGCACCAGATATATTAGAAGGGATCTCAACATGATTATCAATTACCTTGCCACTTCTCAGAATAGTAACTGTTTGGGCTTGCTTAGGTTGACCAGGAAACTTCCTTTTTTGATGGTTGTGCATTTGAGTAGCAAGTTGCCCTACTTGAGTCTCAATCCTCTTTACAGACTCTTCCAAGGAATCAAATCTCTTATTGTTCGTTTCTTGATTTTGAGTTATTACCTAAATAAATGCATTCAGACTTTCCTCCAAAGAAGGCTTGCTCGGTAGATTTTGATTTAAGGATTGCACCTGAAACTGGTTTTGCCTCTGAAAATTATGATATTGTAGATGGGTTGCACTGGTGGATTATTGTCCTTCCACAAAAAATTGGGGAGGTTTCTCCAAATAGGATTTTAGGTGTTCGAATACAGATCATTTCGCAACCTTAGTTGAAAACCATCAAGTGAGTTCACTTATTCTTCCGCACCTGCAAAAGATTCAAAAGAATACGAACAAACATTAGCTCTATGACCATAAGTTCCAAATAAACCACATACCTCTTGATTTGGAACGTTTTGGGGTAGCCTCATAGTTAGCATTTTTACATGCTTTGTCAACTTAACTAATTGCATAGCCATTTCTTGATTTGAACTCACTTTATGAACTCCAACTCTTCTGCCTATCACACTCTTTTATTGAGAATTGGCCCTCAATATTTTAAAGATTTCATATGTTTCTTCGACAGTCTTCTCTCCCATAGCCCCTTTTACTACATTGTCCACCGTGTACTGACATTGTTGTGTCAATCCATCATAAAAGAACTGGTTCTACATGTGAAGTAGAAAATGATGGTTTGGACACCTTAATCACCACCTTTTAATGCAAAATTTACTTTACCTTTCATTTGTCATGAAAAATTCACAAAACATTCCCTTCAACCTTCATGCAACATTCATGACCATTTTCACTCAATTCATCTTACATTTGGGCTAAAAATGTAAGAATTTGTAACCCAAAATCAAGATATGAATGTAAAAAAAATCAATAGAAATTACACACAACATTTATTCGAGTTTGAATCCTTTCAATGAGAGAAATACAGTTTGAATCCTTTGGCTTTACATACGAAATCAGGACTCCCAAGTACTTAAGAGGAAGATCATGAAGCAAGAGTTCAGTAATCTTAGATAGTTATATAGGGTGAAGATCATAAAGCAAGAGTTCAGTAATCCTGGATAGTTACATAGGGTTCCTCACATCTTTAAAGCAGTACAAACTACTTTTATTGACATTCACTACCAGACTAGACCATTTGGAAAACTTCATAAGAAGTTCTTTGAGTAACTGCACTAAATAAGTGTATGCCCCTGAGAGAAGAATTAAGTCATCAGAAAACATCAAGTGGGTGAGCTTGGAATCATTACATTTATTATGGTAACAAAACCTGCCATTGGGGCCGATAACCTTTTTGATGAGGCGAGAAAGGCCTTCCATAACTAGAGTAAATAAATAAGGGGAGAAAGGATCACCCTGTTTGATGCCTCTAGCTCAAGATATTGACATGGTGGAAATCCCATTCACAGGAATGTTGATAGAAATAGTTTGTAAGCACATCAAAATCCAATCAATAAACTTAGTTGGGAATTCAAGAGCCTCCAGATAAATTTGTATAAACTTCCAGTTAACTGTGTGAAAAGCCTTATAAAAATCTATCTTCTAGTAGCAACTTTTGATATTCCTTCCATAATTATAATCTTTTAAGATCTCTTGCATATGTAGGTTGTTATCCCGTATAGATCTGCCTTGTATAAATGCACTATGAGTAGAGATGATTATTGTGAATAAAGCAGTCTTCAAAGATTAGCAAGGAGTTTGGCAATTACTTTGTAGACTGTGTTGCAACATGAGATAGGTCTGTAATATTCCAATGTATGCGAATTTAGCCTTTTAGGAACTAGGAAAATGTATGTGCCATTTATCTCTTTCAACATTTGGCAAGAGGATAAACACTCCAAGACAGCTTCAGTAAACAAGTTACCAGTAATCAGCCAAGTTTTTTTGAAAAAAACCCTGCTGTGAATTCGTCAAGACCAAGAGCCTTAGAGGGATGTAAATTAAATAAGGTATCTTTGACCTCCAAGCTAGTGAACGGAGTAGAGATTGATTCCTTAAGCTCCTGTGAAAGGGGAATGTCAAAGAGAGTGCATATATGATAAGTATCATTGGAGCTTGCTTTAGTGCCCATAAGCTGTGTAAAATATTCCCTTATAAGTCTCGATAGAGCATCTTGATCAGAGAAGGAGTTACCCAAGTAGTCTCTAAATTTAACAATTGTATTTCTATTCCTCCTTGCAAGTAGAGAGGTATGGAAAAATTTAGTATTGGAGTCAGCATCTCTAAGTCAATTAATGTGAGCTTTCTGTTTTAAAATTGAAGTATACAACGCTAGAGCTTCCTGATGATCTTTTAGTCTAGCACATTTTATATGCTTCAAAATAGTATTATTTGGAGATAGATAGCAAGCCTATTAAGCCTCAGTTAGCATCTAATGGGTAACCTTAGTCGGTCTCTGATTAGCCCTCAAGAAAGCATTAATGGATTGTTTAACCCTTCTCAGGTTTTGCATTAACCTGATGATTCCAACAAGAGTCCACCAAATCCATAAACCCATCCATTTGTGAGAGACCATTAAAGAATCTGAAATGAGCCCCTAGATGTTGTACAGATTGGATATTGTGAATGCTTATATAGGATTGATCAGAGAAAGAGTTTTCACCAAATTTAGCGTAAGATTGAGGAAATTCAACCAACTAGCTTTGATTTACTATAGCTTTGTAAAGCTTTTTCCGAATCAAAAATTGACCTTGTTACTTATTAGACCAAATAAAAAGTCTACCTGTGTACCTCAAATAAGTGACTTTGGCTTTGAAAATTAAAATAAATCATGCCTTTTAGGCTAAGTTTGGTTGGGTTGTTATTAATGGAATGGAATGAAATGCAATATTATTCCATCTTTTAGGAGGATGGTTTACAATGGAATGGAATAGAATAGAATAGAAAGGGAGGGTTTCACATTACATCCTATTCCATCCTAAACAGTAAAAATAAATTACCTTCGATTTGGGGGGTTTATGATTGAATGTAAAATGATAAATAACATTTCACTATATTACATTATGGACCTTTCATCCAAACAACATTTTATTATATCCTTTCTTTCAAACAACATTTCACTATATTACATAATTATGAACCCTTCTATTCCTCCCAAATAATAATTTTCTAATATTACATCCATTTACATTCCATTATATTCCATTAAAATCCTTATGTCCAACCAAACATAGCCTTAAGGTGAAAAATATAAAATGTTCCTTTATTAATGTAAATGTTATATTTCCTAATCTATAATAAAATTGCTAAATATATTAAACATTTATTATTTTCAAAAGAGTGGCATATAACATCACCTCATTTGTTGTGGATTACATCAACTCTCAAACCAATTTGAAAATGTTTTTCCATATTCCACATTTAACAATGCTTCATTAGTTAAACACTATCATACAAATAAACAATTGTAATAACCTTTTCAAATGAGAGATGTAAAATTTTACATCGCTCTTTTTTTTATCAGTAAATGATATATTTATTTTAATAATTATCTTTATGTTTAATTAATTAACTTTTATCTGAAATCGTCCCATTAAATAATGCTTAAAATTGGCATGCTATATTACAAATAGGAACTCTCCTGTTTTATGTCTGTGTTCATGTTCATGTTCATGGTCATGTTCATGTTCATGTTTATGTTTATGTTCTTTTCTTCTATTTTCATTTTATTTAATATTAGTACTTTTATAGGAATAACTTCTTGATTCATTCTTAAAAAATTATTTATTGCCTTCAATATAAATTTAACTTGATGAAGTCATACTTTTAACACGTTTAAACTTTTTAATCTTATATTTTAATTGATTATAATAAAAATTGACCAATAATATGAAGTTATTTTAGCTTAACTATTATTTAATAATTAATTCTATATAATTTTATTATATTTAAAATATTCTTAATTGAAATTGAAAGGACCCATCCGGAAGTTCCCTTTTTGGAACCCGAGTGGAGCCCTCCCGACGACCCCACAGTAGCTCTCCAGTCGATATCTATCTCAACTGAAGGGTTCTTGCAAAGCCAAGCCGTTCAACTATTAAAAATCTTTTATACTTTAACTTTTAAAAGCTAAGAAAATAGTGGGAACTTTTTTTCAAAACATTTTATTAAAAATTTTGGCAGTATAACAACTGCTTTTCTAAGATTCCCAAATTTCAAAAACTGGCATAAAACATTTTAAAACACTTCTATATTCACACCAATTTCTTAATTACAAATTATGGACTTTAAGTCCACTCACAAGCAACCCCATACAAATAATTCTCAACAATCAATACAATAAACTTTAAAATGCTAAAACATATTCAAGCATTTCATTTAAAAGCCTTTATAAACATCCATTCTTTACATAAATGTACATATCAAAATAACACAAGCACAACAGCTTCTAACTTATAACTAATCGTGACGAAGTCCCATTTACTGCAGCACCTATATGTGTACATGGAGTGGTTTGTTTAAAAACATAAAAATAATGGTGAGCTCAACAAGCTTAGTGAGTGTAATTAGTTTACTACAATTTAACTTTTTATAATAACATAACTAAAATATTCCATACAATTGTAAAGCTTATGGTAAAACATTTTCCATAACAATTTGTTTGTGTCTCATCAAATCTGATAATAACATAACATTTTGTAAAACACAATTTTAATTTTTTTTGAAATACTACTTTGAAATGCTTTTCGAAATTAAACTCATAATATAAAAGTTTCTGTTTTCCATTTCCCTTTTTCCTTAAACAATAAACAATGGTGGCAATAAGTTTTCTGAAAACATTTATACTAAAAATAAGCCAACCACTAGAATTGGTACTATACAGTACCTCATAAATCACTTTTAAAATAAATAGTTGAGGCGACATTATTACTTTCATGAATTTTCTTACTCATCATGGCCCACCACTAGTTCCTTTACCATATGATACACTAGGCATAAAGTCAAGGAGATGGTTCTACATTACTTACCTGTGACTAGTTAACTACTATTTATGGAGCTGGTTCTGTATCACTTACCCACAACTAGTTAACCACTATTTAAGGAGCTAGTTCTGCATCGCTTACCTGTAATAGGTTAACTGATATGAACTGGTAGTTACAGAGTTGGTTCTACATCGCTTACCTATGACTGGTTAACCACTATTTACAAAGTCAATTCTACATCACTTACCCGTAATAGGTTAACAACTATAAATATATTGGTATAATAACATGTATAAAGCTACCGGTGTACTGTAAGCAAAAACAACTCTTACATTTACGACTCATCTTATTTTCTAAATCAAGTATGGGAGGATTCGTAAGTGAATTATTTCAATGTAACTCTCAATCATATAAAATTTAACTTTGAAATTAAAACTCATAAATTGCCAAAGCATAAACTTATGCTAGCAATATTCACTTGTAAAATATCATTTGCATAAAACTCACCTTTAATGATCAAATGAAAACCGTTTACATAAACTCAATTTAAAGTTCACTCACAAGTCATCAATTCTTTTGTAAAGAATTAATTCATATAAAACAGTTAAAATACACTCACAATTTTACACACTTATCGCCAAGCACACTCACGTGTTTGGTGACTTTCCTTTACCACTTTCTTTCAATCTTTTGGACAATTGAAGAATATTTAGTCTTGATCAAGCTCTCTTCAAATCATGCTCCAAAACCCATCAAAAATCAGTTGCGCTCTCCTCCTCCTCTCTTTGGCTAAAACTTCACTCTTTCTTATCTTCTTTTTCTTCTTTTTTCCACTCTCACTTGCACTCTTTTTGTTTAAAGAATTAAGCAAATGCTGCTTTTATACTCATTTTTTTCATCACTAATGACTCATCAAACACATGTCATCATCTCATTGGTCATCTCTAATGATTCATCAATCTACTAATATCATGTAAAATGGCCAAATTGCCCTTAATTAGTACAAAAAGACCAAATTGCCCTTTAAAGCATTTAATTGATCAACTAACTTGATTAAATCCCTAAAACATTTCGTAAGAGTCTTATTTCCAAATTGACCATGTTGGGACCCGATCTTGGGACCGGACCCTAACCGAAAAAACGGAAAGAAGCGAAATAAAAGGGCGAACATATTAAATCAAACAAATCGAATCGGATAATCGGATACCAAAATGCGGAAATGAAATCAAAAGCGGAAATCGAAGGAACGGATTACAAACGAAAATGGGCCGAAAGCAAACGAAATCAAATCGGATCCGAAAACGAAAGGAAACCAAATTCCGACATCCGAAACGTAAACCTTAAACAACCTATCGCGTTGAAAACCTTACACTAAACCAATACGAAACAGGTATAATTTTTTTTCATTCTTATTCATTCTAATCAATCTTATACAAGTCAATACAATATAATTTCCCCATTTGGAAATTTTATCCTTAAGC
>JAOSBM010000205.1:28149101-28162512 GCA_027568955.1 Erythroxylum tenue | reverse complement strand
AAACGAAGCTTTTATAACTTCAGTATGATTTTGATACAATGAAATATTATGTTTCAACTGTTTTGCTTATTCCTTGTTATAAACCTGTTACCCACGAGCTATAAGCTCACCCCCCCCCCTTTCCAATCCCATCTCCAGGTAACGAGAGCCAGATCGGATGGGAGAAAGGGAAGGCGTTTGTTTGGTTCTGCATGTATTGTATTATCAGTTAGATTGTGGTAAGAATTAGACTTTAGAGATCATTGAGAATTCAGGAGTTTTGTATCTTTGTATCCGGCTAATGATCGATATTGTATTATGGCTTAGCATGTCATTATAGTTCGTGAACATTTAATTTGATGCTAATGAGTTATGTATGGTCTTGCTTGAATCAAAGTATACTTGAGGAAGATATTGAATTTGAGATGAGTAATTGTGAGTATTTGTGAATGCTAATGAATGGTTCTCGGATTGTCTGGTTGGGTTCTGGTAACGGGGCCCAGCACAGTTACTAACCCTAATTTCTTAGAGGAATAGATATTCTAGAGTTATAACTATTTTTTCTCTTAATAATTATAGCTTATATCCTAAAGTTGATTGATAGAAATCTATTCATAATTAAAACCCCTACGTATTAAATTGTTCCACAAATTCCTTTCTTAGATTTGACTCTACCTCAAAAATTTATATAGTCTTATCTCTAAGATTTCATGCAACTCTTATTATTCATGCCCTAATCTATTAATACATACAATTTCTTAATCCCTATATATGAAATCTAAATTTAATCAAAATACTATTTAATTCAAACACAAGAAGTAATTGTAAATATATGATAAGCTAACTAGGGTCTTTAACTATGTTAAAGAATCAATAAAAAAATAGTTCTAAGGTTCATCCCATCTAGATATATCCTAATTTGGTTCGTACTAAGACAAAGAAAACCAACAACAACCAAGAAAGAATCCAAAATGAAATAACTCATAATCATGGATCTTAAAATCTTGAAGTTCTTCACTTGATTCTTAATAGAAATCCTTTCTTCCTTTCCAAATTTTCTCCTTTCTTAGTTTAAGATGCTTTAATTATCCCCTTAATCTTTTTATATCTTAAAAACCTAAAAAAATTATAACACTACTACTAACTCATGTTAAATATGGACATGTATTTCTCTCATTGTAAAAAACCTAAAATTTCTATAAAATTCACTAACAATATGTGTCCTCAAAACATATTCATGTTGGACTTGTGGTCCTCAACCATAAACATTGATTGAATACGAATCTGTGTTTTGGACCCATGTTCTAGCTGCTTCTCTAACATCATGCTAAAACTTCTCCAACTTATCTCTAACTTGCCTAAATTCCTTCCTTCTCTATAAGGAGCTAAAATAAGGCCTGAAAAATAAAATGTAAGTTATATAAAGTACCAAATCCTATAAAAATGATTCAAAAAATAAAACTTTCTCAAAATTATGCTAATATTATAGTATAATTAACATTTCTCAAACTCCCCCACACTTAAGCATTTGTTTTCCCTTAGGAAATCAATTTAATCGTTCTTAATTTAAATATGTGGCAATTCTTAGGAAGAATTTAACAAATCAATTGAATCAATCAGAACTCTCCATCATTCATTCGATTGCAAAGTTTATCAATTTGGTAGGTGTTTAGTTACTTACTTTAAGCCATAAATCAATTTAATTTGGACTCCAAATCCTTCAAACTTTAACTTAATCAATAAAATTAAACCTAATGCATAAAGTAAACAAACATGAGAAAGTTGGCTTGACTTTTAAAAATTTTTATAACCCTTATTAACAAAAAAGAAAAAAAAACTTACTTTAAATTCATATAGGAACAGTTAAAAGCTTATTTTAAAAGTTGCCTAACCTTTTGATATGGAAATAAACACATTTTCATTAATACTCTTTGTCACTCAATTAGGTCTTTCAAATAGCTACTTGCACCACTCTTTAAGTTTAACTTTTTGCACTTGGTTTGAAGTTAGGGGAGTTAATTTATTTTATGCTACTTTTTCACACACATCTTTTTTTTTGTTTTGTGAGATACTAAAAATGCTTGAAAAGAATTTATTTCTAACTCAATTATATATCCAAATTGTACAAAAAGTATCATAATGCAAATTATTTATTTTAAAAAATAATAAAGCAAATTAAATTTAACTTAATCCTTATCGTTGTGACTATTTAAATAAACAAATCGAATCACAATAACAACTAACTTATAATGAATTATCTTAAGCAATGTTCTTTTAAAGTCAAAAAATTTTCTAGAATTGTTCATTGTTAAGCCAATAGAAAAATTGATAAGTATAATAAATAGGGCTTGTGAGTAATTAATTCCCTCACCCACACTTAAGTTATATATTGTCCTCCACCAACATAAAAGAACAATGAAAAAACTTGAAAATAAGGAGAAAAGAGATAGATTGGGCTAGTTACTACTCCATTGATAACAAAATATCCTCTATTATTGGCACTACAATTAGACATAAAGAGGTGTTATGTAAAATAAGGTACACTTGTATATGTATTCAAATCTTATGTCAAGTAAAATAATCACAATCTAATAGTGAAAGCACATTAAAATAAACTTACATTTATAAGTTAAAACTAATTTAATCTCAAAATACATTAAAAAATCAACATATGCATACTAAAAATATTGCTAAAAATCCTTAAAGATATTTAAATTGAAGTAAAAACTTCTAAATCATTAGGTTGTTTCCTACTCAGACTTCTTTCTGAGTCTTTTAGCTAAATTTTTTTCTCAGTTCCTAATTATAGGCTCGTTAATTTCTAAATATGTTATATGCTTTATTAGAATAGGGTTATTCATCTCCTCTTCTTTTATTTGCATGATACAAATCTATAATAAATCATATATGATTATTTCCTAAATAGCATGGAAAATTTTAGTATCAGTCACGTCTATATAGATTTAAGTATTTTCATTTTCAAAGGGATGTCTTGTGGCTTCAGGTATCTTAAGAACTACTTTCTCATCCTCTACCCCTAGGATTAATTTTATAACATACAAATTTTTAATGGCTTTAGCAATAGCTACAATAGTCATCATAAGATCAAAGAAATCTCCCTATCATTCTTTATATCCATAATCAAAAATCAATTGGAAAGATAAATTTGCCAACCTTAATCAAAACATCCTCGATAGTGTCGCTAGGATAGTTAGTTGATTTATCCACTAATTGAATGCTCATCTTTGTTGGAATAGGTTCACCTAATCCTACTTTCTTAAACAAGTTAAATGACATCAAATAAATATTAGATCCTACATTTGCTAATGCCCTTCTAATTAACAAACTACTATATTAAAAGGAATGGTATAACTCCCTAGATCTTTAATGTTTTGGGGTAACTTGAGTGTAATATGGTGGAGCACTCCTTACTTAAAGTAACCATTAACAACTCCTCAAGTTTCTTCTTGTTATAAAGGAGATCTTTAAAGAACTTGACATATTTTGGAAAATTTGAAAGAGCTTCAACAAAAGGAATGTTACTGTGTAATTGTTTAAAAAGTGATAAAAATTACCAAATTGGTCTTCCTTTTTTTCTTAATCAAGTCTGCTTGGGTATGGAATTACCAGTTTTTAATCTTTGATAACTTTCTTCTTTGGATCCTCCTCCTCTTTCTACTTATCCTTCATTTATGCCATATCGGCCTTTTCCTTGTCTTATTTCTCTTTTTCTTTAAATTTCAACTCCTTTCCACTCTTCAAATAGCTTTAACTTGCTCCCTTAGGTTTGGCTTGGTGGTGCTCCAAAGTACTTAGTACCTTTCAAAGACAAGCTTAGTAAGTTATCCAATTTGATTTTCCAAGTTGTGGATGGAGGCTTCTTGATTTTGAAGACATTTCAATATTGTTAAAGCAAGCCTCAAATATATTAATATTTTTTTCATAATCTCTTCATAAGTTGGCTTCCTTTGTCTTTATTATTATTGATGATATCAGGGTAAAGGTCCTTGTGTTTGTTTTCCTTAATTATTCTACGAAAAAGTCAGGATGGCTTCTCTATCTCAAATTATAAGTATTATTATAGAGATTATTTTAAGGCCAATTCTTATAAAGTCAACTTTCTTGGTCAGCCACACCATGTTTTTAGCCACCTAACATTCATGATTGGGATGTCCATTACCACAGATGTCATAACAAATCATTTGTTTCAATTGACCTACCAAAATCATGCTATCAATCTTCTTAAAGCTTTCAGTTTTCTTCTAATTTTGTCGCCAAGTACCTGCTTTTAGCTTTGTCTTGCAATTCCTCAGGAGTTTTAATGCTACTAGTCTCGCTTGAATATGCATCAATCAACTTCTTGGATGGATAATTCAATCCATTATAAATGTTGTTGAACCGTCTAAATCATGTTGGACTTATAGGTCAAGTACTATAAGTACTAGTAATAATTGTTTTTCTATTTATCTAATATAATAAAATGAATGACTAACTTAAAATAAGTGATTAACTAAACTAAAATTATTGATCTAAAATAATAACTAAAAGCAATAAACAAGAATGAAGCAATTGTTTATAAATAAGATATGGATGTAGAATCTCCCTAAAACCTTTCTATTTGTAAATTTATATTGATTCATTTACTAACCCTAGCTCTTTAGATCAGTAGAAATTAAAAAGTTAGAATCATATTCTTTCTAAAAAATTATAATTCATATCTTAAATTGCTTATTGAAATTTCTTTCTAATTAAAACCCTTAATAACGCATTAATTTGTTCCATAAATTCCCTCATTAGATTTGACTTTAACCTAGAAGATTTATGTGGTCCTATCTCTAAGATTCCATACAGATCTTATTATTCATACCGTAATCTATTCATACATATGTTTTTTCAATACCTATATATGAAATATGAAATATAATCAAAATGCCAGTAAATTCTTATTCAAACATAAGAAATAATCATTAATAATTCATAAGGTAACTTGGTTATTTCATTAAATCAAATAATCAATCTAGAAAAATAGTTTTAGGGTTTATTTTGTCTAGATATATTCCAATTTAATTCATAACAAAATAAAGAAAACTAACAATAACCAAGAAAGAATCTAAATAAAAGAAGCCATTGTCATAGATCTTGAAATCTTAAAGTTCTTCAATTATATATTGATCAAAATCCATTCTCCTTTCCAAAATTGCTCCTTTCTTATGTTAAGATAGTCTAGTTCATCTCCTTGATGATTATCCCATATCTAATTGTCTCCTAAATCTTTTTATATCTAAAAAACCTTAGAAATTTTATAAAAATATGACCAATAGTGGAAAAAACATATATTCATGTTAGACTTGTGTTGCTCCCCTACAAAAAACCTAGAATTCCCATAAAATTCACCCGCAACACGTATCCTCTATATGAATTTGTGTTTTACATATATTCCTTAACCATGAACACAAATTGAATATGGATTAATGTTCTAGACCTATGGTCAGACTCCTTTTCTCTAAAATCATATCAAAATTTCTCTAACTTGTCCAAATTCCTTCTTTCTTTAATAGAAAGTTAAAATAAGGCCTAAAAATAAAATATAAGCCACTTTGAGTATAAAATATTATAAAAACAATCTATATATAAGAAAATTCTCTCAAAATAATGTTAAGAATATAGTTATAGTAACACTTACTATATCAAATTCATTTTGTTACTTTAAAATTTTGATAAGGTAAGATAGAGTGAGACTATATATGTCTAATAGATTTATTTAATGAAAAAAAAACTTATTTTGCTAAATTTTGTTACATGGAAATTTCTACTGTTTCTTGGTTGTTAAATTACTTTAATATCCTTCATTAAGTTTTGAATAAAGTAGAAACCATTGGTTATAGGGAAAAAAAAGAAAATTGATAAAGCACTACCTTTAATGATATAAAAGAGGAGAAAAGAGGAAGAACACCCTAATAAACATATATGCCAAAAGATTCATTATGTTTTGTACTTATAGAAGCCTATAGATAGGATAGCCTATTACAAATGCTTGTTGCTAAAGTATCATACCACAAGAGAAAATTTGGCCATTCTCAGCGATACTATTTGATTGTCTTAGAGCTCGCATTAATCTTGAAAGCCAATATAATAAAGTGAGATGAATAAATGCTCCTATATGTAATACTATTTTCCTTTAGCAAATAATGCCCATAATTTGCATAGCACTAACCATAATTAACTTTGGTTTTCTATATAAAAGTAGCAATTTATTAAAAGGCATGTAGCTTTAAAATGTCCATTTCATTTATTTATGTTAATAATGATATGCAAACTTTTCATTACCATGACTTTGTAAACAAGACCTTGATACTAACAAGAGATGCTCTAGTAAGCTCAATAACACCCAAATGCCCGAAAGCATAAGGGACGTAAAGTTAAACATAAAGTTGAAGATGGAAACAGTTATAATGGTTTTAAGGAAAATTTATGAAGATACCCATTCATTTCCCATTTTCCTTGAGTTTATTTTTATTAGATTGTGGAAGAAGATCCCCATACCCCAAACCCTAGATCTGCATCTCAAGGTTCCCAGGCCCTTCATCTTAGTGGGGCATCCACTGGGGGTTTGTTGTTGTTGTTGTTGTGGAAAAAGGGTTTAAAAACTAAATTTTTAAACGTTTGAGATTAATTTAAGAAAAAAAAACTAAAGTTTAGGGACTTAAGTACACCTAGTATAAAAGTTCGAGGCCCAATATAGGTTTTTTAATCTTATTTTAAGCATGATAAACATTATTTAAATTAAATTATTTGAAATTTTATAAGGATATAGCAAGACTTTTACAATTATGTTAGAATTATTTGAATTTGATAAGTTCAGAGTAAGAGTTTAGAGGCCTATTAAAGTTCATTTAAGTTCATATTTTGAAATTTGATAGTATTAGAAAAGGAGAGAGAATTATTTTCTACAAGCCTGATAAATTTTACTTATATTAATTTCTTTGAAGAATTGTCAAGGCATGATAAAGATTATCTTAATAAGTCTACCTTGATAAGTGAAGAAACATCAACCAAATTAATAAAACAAAATTTAAAAAATTCAAAAGGTCATATTTACCTAAATCATTTGTATAACTACACCCCTACAAATTAATAGCACAGAAAATATAAAGGAAAAGAAAATGAGCTATATTAAGATAGGGGCATTGCCAAAACTATTAGAGTTAGGAGAGTCATTGTCAATGGGACTAATGACCTTAACCTTAATATCAATCCCACAATACTTGTTAAACTCCTCAGTCTAGGTTAGCTTAGGCTTAATATAAGCATTGACGATGTCCAAATCTATAAACGACAAGTTTATTTACTTTTTCTATGCAAGCTTTATGTAAGTCTTGAACCTTGCCATCACAACACTAATCAAGTTATCAAGTTCCAATTTCCGAAAGACTTAAACTTATAATTACAACACATAATCTCGAATTTGAAGTCATCACCCTCAAGCTTTCTACATTGTTACTCAAGCTTCCCCTTTATGTCTATGACCTTATCCCTAAAATATGTGATCTCTTTCTTGAGCTAGTCAAGGAACTTAAAAGTGTTACTCTTCAACAACCTAATTCTCCTTATGAAACGTCTTTAGGTCCTTTCCCACCTTTAGGGTTATGCTTTCATCCTCTTTTTTCTCCTCTATAACCTTATCAGCTCCATGTAAACCTTCTTATATCTTATGACTATAGAAGGGCCAACACAAAAGACAAATCAAAGATTCAGGCTTGAAGATAAAGGAAGAAGTTAAATATGTCAAGTTAACTTGCCCTAGCAAAATGCCTTTTGGAGGATGTATGGATGAAGTCCACATCCTTATCCTTCAGGCTCTCTTTATCCCTTGGATTCACCATACCTTGAACCATCTTTAATTCCAACTAAATCTTCATAAATATAATCTTTTTTCTTTAGGTTGAATTAAGAGAAGAAGCAATCTTCTTCTAGCTTGTAAGGTATAGGGATCATAATGACATTCTCTGTGGTAAGAGGGAAGTAAGCAGGAGATAGTAGGGACATAGGATTTGATATTGCTAATTAGGCTCAATAAAGGTAACCTCATTATTGTGGATCAACTTTTATTTCTTGTTTTTCCCTTAAAGATAAGCCTAACAAAATTTTCTTCTTAACCACCTTATTTCTTGGGAGCATCTTATTCATGTTCATGGTTATCATAAAAATAATAGGATTAGAAGATTTTCAATATAAAGGAAGGAAAATAAAATAAAAAGAAAGAAACCTATAAGGATTCTCATTTCTACAAGATATTCCTAACTAGATTAAACTTACTTCACATGAAAGTCTCTCAAAGTGAAAGGGGGTAGATATTTCAATAGCTTTTAACTAGAGAACCTTATGATTTATGTGGTTTGTCTTACTAAAAGAACCTTTCATCCAGTTCCCCTCTAGAAAACCTTAAAGGTATATAGAACCATCATATGTCATAGGAAAATTAACTTGTCTTTCCATCCTTAAACCCTTTTAAAGGATCCTAGTAACTAAAATCCACTTATAACACTCTAGTTATACAACTTGGTTTAGGTCTTGATAATCTTGTATTGGTAGGATAGCTTAAGGTTAGTCACCTCTCTAATATGACATGAAACTATAAATCCAACAAGTAGACTTCATTTATAGAGGTGAATTTGACCTAGGCTCAAGTATGTCAAGTCAAGGAATTACAAGATCAATGGGTATATAAGAAATTGAAGCTCACACTTAAAAGTATAGTAATAAAAAATAACCTTATTAAGCCTGATGAAACATATACGCTTGTCTTCATGTAGATACTTAAATCCTATAGCCTCATTATTGTTAAATTTCTTCCTCGTCTTCTTAAACACTTTCTTTTTGACCTTATTACATTTCATCCTTGTTTTAAAATTTTCTTAAAGTTCCCAATTTAGAAGTCTAAAGAAGAATTTATCAAGTAAGTTTTCTTCCTAAACCTAATAATCTCATATTTATAAGATACCCTAAAAGATGTCTAACTATTATACATACCTCTAAAACTCAAGGTTTTTGTTTATATGGTTAGATACAACTAGGCTCATATCAATATAGACACTAAACCTCACCTTGCCCATTAAATGATATTTCATGTTCATTCTTATCCTACTTAAAGCAAACCTAACCTTAAAAAAGGGAAGCATTTTACAACATTCAAAGTGTCCCTTATTGGCCTAAGAGTTGTTCCCTATTAAAGACAAAGCTTTAGTATGCCTTATTACAAATAGTTTCATTTTTTTTCCAAGTCATAAAAGAAATTAAGGGAAATGATACCCCTAGTAGATGCACGAGATGGGCTTCACTTCTTTGGCCTAGTCAAATTTATTTATTCAAGCTAGTGACGTTAAATTCATTTCTATAATTCTCACTTTTAGGCTTACTATTAATATTCCCATTTATAAGTCTCAAAGATGCTTTTAAAACAAGATCAATAAAGGTAGGGGCCATCTAAATATGGAAACAAAGTCCCAACCAAATACTAATCATGCTTCTTAGTTGAGATAGATTTAAACTCTTCTTAGATAGTTGGAATCCATTTATACTTTTTAAAGGAACAATTATGAAAGGAAGACACTCCAATGTAAGTATGGATTGCGAGTATTATCACAAACTTACTTTAATATTGCTCTTTACATACCAGCACCCTTTGCTCTCATTGATTTGACCATCGAAACATCTCCATCAAGAATAAGTTGGGCACTCTAATTATTTATTTCTATAGGCTTATGGACATGAGAGCATTATAATAGGACTATCTTAATTTCAGTCTACATCATATACCTATATGCTAAAAATAGGAGAGTTGTCATAAAGCTTTAGTGTCAAACTTCAATCATCAAATTTTTGTTGTCAATCTTGAACAATGTGGGAGGAAGTTGACCTTTAATGATTTTTAGAAATGATTTAAAGTATAGACAATATTGTGTGATATAATAGAATAATGAAGTGTTGATAGTTTTCTGAGCCTGTAGAGACATTTGTGCCCCCTTAAGTGAGCTAGTGTTGGCTTTCCTCGAGTAGCTTCAACATAAGATGATGTTACAACATATGTCATCATTTCGACAAGATAAAGTCAACCACTTTAGCATAAGTTGAAATAGGAAATGACATGATAATATATTGATAGTTTAAGGATTTTAATGCTAATTTTAAAATTCGAAGAAGATTTTTATAGTTTTATAAATTACATATAAGATTGGAGAATTAACCCTTTTCTTAGAAGTTCTTTGCCACCAAATTAAATATTTATTTATATACTTTTCTACCATCATCCATATTTGCTTGCCCCTTTATTAGTTTAATGGAACCCAATATCAAGGGTATTTTAGTGATTAAATACAGGTTGTTGTTGTTGTTGTTTTGTTTCTTAAGGGTTATCAAGTCAACTTAAGTATATTTCAAATCAAGCAACTAAAATGATTCTCAATATTTTTCAAAAATCATGATTCACGTTTTTAGAAATTAAAAGAAAGGTCTATAGATGAGGTATTTTCTTTATAAAAATATAGAAAATGATTTTACCAAAACTAATTTACCATGTATTATAAAATATATCATATTTTCAAAATAACTAAAAGAATTAGTGTTACAAGTACATAAGACTAAGCATCCAAGACTTAGTCTTTCCCTTTTATAAATATAACTTATCATTTGATTTCCAAAAAAATACCAAACATCTAAAAAGGGAAAATCCATATGGTTCTTTGCTTGAAGTAGTATTATAAATATGATATAAGGTATTTATATTTTATTTTTCAAATACTTGTTGGATTATACAATTAAAATTGAGTGGAAACTTTTTATTGGTATTTGGTTATTTTTAAAAAAATTAAACCAATATTAAAGCAACACACGTGGATTTAACTTAAATTTTCATTATTAATTTATCAAATTATTTTAACTTAATCTTCAAATTCTATTTAAATTTATTCATTTATATTGACTTTAATTTAAATTATTCAAATTGAATTTTTCTCTTGTTTTAAACTAGACATCAATCTAGTTTTTGAAGTATTAATGTTTCTTTTTTATTAACGTGTTTAAATAAGGATTTCATAAGAGTGTATTATTTTAGCTAAAAAAAGACACAAAAGAACTTGATAATAAGGATAGTTCCTTCTTTACAATTGGTAGACATTTTATCCTATGAAAACAATTAGTTAGCTAGAGCTAGTTTTCTAAATTAAACCATTGGTTTTCTAAATTAAACCATGTCTACTTGAAACAAAGGAACTGTACTAAATATTAATTATAAAAATTTATATGGGAAAAGGCAGATTTTTGTCCTTGAACTTTTACCTAGGAGCACTAAAGTCTTTGAACAAACTTTTTCTTTCAAGTTGCCTTCAAACTTTTAAGAAATTGGTGTTTGAACCTTTTTCTTTGGTAATTGGGAAGTGACTAACAAGTATCAATTTCTTATACCTAGAAATTTTCAATGTTTATTGTTGGTTAAATTATGTTGACGTCCTTCGTTATGTTTTTAGTAAAATAGAAAAAAATTGGTCACTGTAAAAGAAATCAAATAGTAAGTATAACACTTATGGTGATAGAAAAGAGGAAATGAGGACTTCTTCATTCACATATTTGATATAGAAATATTGATGCATGTTCTCAAAGGTGTAAGTGGAGTCAATTGTTAGTGATTTTATCACAATATGGTAACTTAACTTATACTTTGGAAATGATACTTTAAGATTTTTTATTTCATGATTTAAGTTGTAATTTTTTCTCATACTAAATTTTTAATTTTTTTAATAATCAATTAAGTTATATTAACTAAAGTGAGTTTTGTTTAAAATTTAATTTTATTGGTTTTTGCTAATTTATTTATTGATTTGGGTAATGACCTGACAGAGACTTTTTCTTTGGTAGGTATTTAGAGGAATCACTTTGTAAAGCATGATGAAGGCAACACATTAAGATATGACTCCAGCATATAAAGGTGAAAAAATTCGATTATGTAATAGTTATTTATTGTCTTGTTTATTTGACAAGTATGGAACAAAATACTAAACCATATATGGTTGACATTACTATTTATTTCATTAAGATGTGGAATCAATTGAAAAAGAATAGTATTTCACTATAGGGACAATTTTGATAGAGACATCTCACTTTTCTATATTGGTGGGAGGAAAACATTACCAGAAGGCATTGATCCAAACAAGTTATATTGATTTAGTATCATGGAAACTATTAAACATATTAGAATGTTAAGTTAGATAAATTATACTATAGGAATCCAAATAAACTTTAAGAAAAGGGGTTGGTTGAGATTAAAGATGATGGTAAAACGAATGACATAATCTATATTGTTTTAAATTATAAAAGATTGGAGATTTATTTTAAGGGTGAGTATAATGAAAATAAAGCATCAAAAATAGATAATATGGATGATGGGATTGTTAGTAATATGGTTCTAATAAATTTTGAAGAAGAAAACAATGGTTACATATAGGATGTACTACTTGTTTTAAGAGTGAATAATATGAATGATAAAGGTTCCAATAAGTTGGATGAGAATGAAGATAGTATGCTTATTGTTACTAGGGGAAGTATTAGTTATGAAGCTTCAATTTCTTATGCAACTACAAAAGGTGGTAGTGAAGTTATTAATTGTTCTACGAGTGGTGTTAGAGATTATGAAAATGATGGTGCCAATGAGCACAGAAATATTAATGGTGAAACTATAATTAATTGTGTAATTATATAAGATGGTGGTGAGTCTATTGGATGTGCTAACAATTACACTAATATTAGTGTTAGAGATGTTGCAAATAAAGGAGATGATGAGTATGCAAATATTGGCGATGAAGCTACAATTGGTTCAATAACTAATATAGGTGGTAGTGAAGCTATTTATTATGCAACTATTGGTGTTATAAATGGTGCTAATGATGGTGTTTATAATCATACAAACATTGGTAATGAGAAAGGTGTTGAGATTGCTTATGCTTCCAAAATTAAGGTTAGTGAGAGTGACCTATAGACTGATTTTTAATGCAAAAGTGGAAGAGATGAAAATAAGCTTTAAGATAATAGATAAAAATACAAAAAAATGGAAGTAAAACAAAAGAAAAGAAGATAAAGCAGTTGGTAATGAAGGTAGAGATGAGGTTGTGAACGATATTATTGAAGCCCAAAGATGAACAAGGAGATGAAGACGAAATAGAGGGATTTGATTCTAAGAAAAAGATCGAGTACATTTACGGCTTGTTTGGTAGAAGGGAATAGCTATTCTATTCCCTTCCTATTCCTAACATATTTTTAAACCGGTGTTTGGTTAGTCACTAAACAAAGAATAAGTAAGCATGAAGAATATGTATTCTTAAAATTCGGAGAGTAGATAAAACTGGATACTACCTATCTTCATCTATTCTATGAATACCCATTC
>JAOSBM010000205.1:28109193-28123977 GCA_027568955.1 Erythroxylum tenue | reverse complement strand
CGTCCCTTTCCCTAATGCGGACCTTTTTGGCCGCATGGCCACTGGAGGATGCCGGAATAGCAGTTGAAACTTGCATGAGCTAGGTTGCCGGAAAAGAGAGGTTTTTTAGTAAAAAAGTTTTCGTTACTCTACGACTAAATTCAAATGGACGTCTCTTTCATAGAGCAATGTGTCATTCATTAAAAAAGAACACATGATGAAACGAAAAGAATGCGGCAGAACTTGCTTGATGTTCAAGGAATTATCAGGTCATCAAGCAAGACATCAAATGGCATTTGGATGGAACTAATATGAACATGTGACAAACTCCGAAAGCAGAAACCCAATGGCTAATGTTAAGGAAGTAAAATTTACAATGCCACACAGTGATTGATAGATAGAAGAACTTGTGCAGTTTACAGAATAACTGCATAACTTCAAAACACTCGGAAATGGCGACCTGAAATCAATACGAGACAATCAAGTACTTGGAAAATTAATTTAATCACTATCCACCAAACTCGAAAAAATTTCATGGATTCTTATTATATATGGCAATTGAAAGTTGTGTACTGCAGAACGAAGGTATACAATTGCTCTTGTTTGAAGTGCCTCATAATAACACAGCTAAAATCTCAGAAATACAGGAGAAAGAAATGACTACCCTTAAACAATATTAGCCGTCATTTCTCCAAATAACTTGAGAAGTTTTACAACACCCTTCCTGATCTATGGTGACTGTCATACATGGATCGCTATCTTTACAAACAAGATCATCTTTCTGCAAATCAGAAACTCCAAAAATGATTATAGGATGAAAGATGGGCGACCGTTCAATCATGAGGCCACAGATAACTAGGCCTACAAAACTAAATCCCCTATCAGATTCACTCTTCTTCCCAAACTGATCGCCCCTAAAATTTCCCTAAATAGCAAGTAAAGAAGTACAAAAAGGAAAACAAATGATTAAACAGTGGAAAGAATTTAATAAATCCTACTAATTTAGAGAACTGAAAGGAAAGAAGAAAAAAATTGTTACACTGACGATGTATCAGCAAGAACTTCATTTAACACATCATCCTCACCGTTAGCCAGTGCAAAAAGCTCTGCATCCTTTTCCTCATCGCTTACAAGGTCTCGCCTCTCAAGCTTAGAGTGAGCAGCAATGGATATTAACTTTTGTGCCTTCTCCATGCCTGCCCTTGAATTTCCAACCCATCTCAACAAAGACAAATTGCATTTGAAACCACATGAAGTAGCATGAAGGAAAATAAGCCTTACTGCAACTTTCCCTAGCGACTTGAACTCAGTAAGGTACGTTTCCCAAACAAGCCTACTACTTTGGGGATTGACAATTCTCATTTTGCCAGTAATTGGATCCCTCTCCTTCATCTGGACAGCCCTTGCATACACCGGATCGAGCCCTTCTGTTCTCCATTTCATGAGTTCCATTAATGCAATATGAGCTTCCTCCCTCGAAACAAGCCTAGTTATGAGCTTGTCCACATCTTTCTCCTGTTCTGGTGTTAAGCATTTGAAAGGAGGAAGGTACTTGCCACTAGTGTCCCTAAGCAAATAGAGGGGATCAAGAATGTACGCAGCCGCCCAAGCAGGATGATAATTTTTCTTGAACCTCCTTTCGATCACTTTCTCAACTGTTGCTTCTGCAGAATGGAACTTGGAACACCAATCCTTAACTTTTACTTTGAGTTCCTCCCAAAGTGGCAGGCATTGCCCAACCAACGGCCTATCTGCTTCAATCTCTTGGGCCATTCCCTTGACCAACTTGACCAGCGAGTGTACTGCCTCCAGTTCATTCCAAAATCCCACATCTCCAATCATCCCAGCAATTTCTCTCCCAACAGGATCCTCCACGGACACCATCTTAAAAGATTCATCGAGCAAAACCAACTGCAGTGCACGAGCTGAGCTGAGTATGTCCCCTAGCATTGTATAGACAGGTGCAAAATCCATCTTATCATACTCGCGCGAGGGTGGCACTCTCAGCAACACCGCGTTTCCATATTCTTGCGACTGATATTTGAGAAAACTATTTCGAATTGGGGTGTTACTGTTAAAAAAAGAAGCAAGCTTGAAGCAATTATCGCACACGTTCTTGAACAAAGGAAGCTCCTTGCTGAAATCCTTAATCAAACTAGTGAATCCTTGAAACTGACACGAAAGGTTGACCATCCAATGGTTCTGATTCTCCAAGTTTCTCAATGCCTTGGACTTAAACCTGTCTGCAACTATACCTACACACTGTTGCACAACATTTCCACAGATTTCACTCATCGTCTCCCAAAAAACATCCTGTGCATATTTAGACGGTACTGATCCACTAACAAACACGGCTTTCCGATACAAACTAGTCCCATTAGGCAAATTAACAGTCAAATTGACCAAATTCACGTCATTAAAACTCTCATAACTCTTGACCTTCCAACCATCAGACGCAATCTGAAAAAACATAGCATCTCTAATCCTCGACTCAGACTCAGCCTTCGCTTCCTCGTACTTAACATCCAACCTCCCGCCAACAAACTCTCTTCTCGAAACCGCAGGCAATCCAACTTGGTTCAAGAATGCCTTGAACTTAGGATGCTCCAAACTCGAAAAAGACACCGACCCGCAAGACTCATAAACCCAATCAGCCAAGTAATCAAGGGCACAGTCAATCTGGGTCTTGCTCAAAGCTGGTCCTGGCGATGTTTTAGGACTCTTTAGCTTCTTCACACTGTCTTCAAGCATAGCCAAAGCACCCAAATCGTCTTTTCCACCAGAAAGCATCAAATGCGGTTGTTGAGGCAACATAGCCACTTCGCCAGAGTATCTAGATGGATCTACCATAGCAATAGGACTTATTTGATACGACGTGGCCGAAGCCGACGTAGCAACCGCCGTAACCGGATAAGAAGACGCCGAAATTCCCGAACTTGCACCGGCAGAACGTTTCCGGTTACTGTGCACTAACGTGGCGACAACGGAGGCTGAAGGCACGGTGGTGTTGGACGACGGGGAGATAGATGAAATGGGTTTGGGCAGTGAGTTGAAATTCGGACAAGTCCCGCGTTTTAGATGCTCCGACGCCGTGCGAGACGGGTTCGAAGCAGAGAAAACGGCATCGCACAAAGAGCACCGAAGCTTCACGGCTTTTGGGAGGCCGGTCTCATTGTTGTGCACTAACATGGGCTCAAGGTGAGTCCAGTACCACGCGCCTTTTCCCTTTATAGCTTTGGTTCTGACCATGACGAGGCCATCGTAGCGTTTGTGGACCGCCTTCGCCGTGAGCTCGTCGGCTGAGGCGGTTGTTTCCACCGGAGACGTGGCGGTGTTTGTGGTTGTGGCCATTGTAATAAGAGAAAAGAATAACGTGAAAGTTTGAGTCTTTCTGGAGGACTTCAGAGCATATGGTTTTATTGCTAGTTTATCAGTTGCATTCAGCTAGGAGAGGCCGTCCGGCTGAAGTAGCCGGATTTTGTTCCTCCGGCTGTTGTCCATGCCGGAGAACGGCGATCCAAGTTGATATATTTATGTGGTCTGGTCTCGGTTTCACTGACGGGTCCTTGGAGCTGTAATTGAGAGGCAGTTTTGGAAGACAGAAAAGAAGAAGAGTCCGTGGGAAAGAGAAAATTTTTGAAGGGAAGAAGAAATAGTTGGCGTTGGCGAGCGACGTACACGGGAAAACCCGCGCCGAGTATATGCGCGTGGGGAACATGGAAAAGCTAAGTTGATGGAAACTGCTAGATCAAAGTAACACAAGCGTCCGACGTTCGAAAACACTGCTGACATTGGATGTTAGTTCCAGGTGATTGGGGAGTGAGGGACACGCACTGTGGAAAGGGGTTCTTGATTTGATATCCCCTACATGCTTTTGCCTAAAATATTTATATTGTTTTCTGCTAATTTACATGTAATTTTTGAGTGGGGATGGAAGTTTCCTCTTGTGACTTCTTGTTGATGTGGTTATATGCAGGGTTGTGGACAGAAAGCGCAACCTAGGAATTCAACTGGATACCATTAATAACAGGCAGGCAGTGTTGACCAAGACACACCCAATTACAATAGCAATAGCAATTGCAATTACAATTTGTTTGGAAAAGGCCAAGACCCTTTATATATTTTTATTCATATAATCCTTTAAAACCAACCATGCCCCATAGAGCAGGAGCAGGTAGCTAGTTGGCACCAAGCATTACGAAATAGATGTTACAATTTTCCTAACACCCAACATAGGTTAGGGTATTACGAATACCAAGGTAAGTACCTAGTATTCCATCCCTCTGCCACATTAGGGTTTAATTTAATGCCAGCGTAAAATGATTCAATTCCTGACAATTTCTCCCAAGACGACTTCGGAATTTCAAAGAATGCTGGGCCTGCTAAAGGACAAGTAGCTAGGGTTTACGATATTTCACACCATATGAAAAAGGGCCAAGTCTACACTATTTTTGGTCTCTCTCATTCTGAGGTGTATGCAATCATAAAATTCACAAGCTCTTACTCTTCCTGCTGTGGTTTGGCTTCACAACGCCCCGTATGTGCTCAAACTTTTTTATAATCCTGAAATTTCATTTGAAGTCAATTTTGTTTCAAATCCTCGATGGGTTTAACTCAAAACTTAGTTGAACTTTTAAGGGTATGCTTGATTGGAGGGTACGAAGAGAGAGAAATGGGTATGGAATGAAAAAGAAAACTTGGTAGGAGGTTATGATTATTGAACTTCTACTTTCATTTCTTCCTTTAGAGCATAGCTTCATTCCTCTCCGTTATGAGAGGAATGAATGGAAAGAAATGAAGTCATTCTTAACTTTGCTTAATATTTAATACTTAATTTTTTTTTGGTTTAGTAAGGTTTGGTATTCTTTAACTAATATTATTATTAATTAATTAATTAATTATAATTAATTAAAAATTATAATTAATTAATTAATTACATCATAATTAATTAAAATATAATTCATTTATTCATTAAAATATTGTAATTAATTAATTACACTATTTTAATTAATTAATATATTGTAATTAATTAATTACAATATTTTAATGAATTATATTTTAATTAATTCATTAATTATAATATAATTCATTTATTAATTAAATTATAATTAATTAATTAATTACAATGTAATTAATTAAAATATTATAATTAATCAAAATATAATTAATTCATTAATTAAAATATTATAATTTATTAATTACATTATAATTAATTAAAATATAATTAATTTTTATTTCTCAATATTTTTTACAAACCAACCAATATGAATGGTAATAATAATCATTCCTTTCTTTAAACCAATCATCATACTTATTCATTCTCATTCTTTATTATATTCATTCCCATTATTATTATCAGTTCCTTATACGAACAAATCGCCTCCTAAGTGAATAAAAAAGGTCTTAGCTTAATTAGATTTGAAGTAATATTCAAATTTAAGTTAACTTAAACTTTTTATTAATTTTAAATTCAATTAAATGAAACTGTAATCATTAACTTTAAATCAAATCTCATGATTAGTAGTTCTTATTTTTGTAACCAGTAATTTTACACACTCTAATTATATGTCTATCTTATTTTCTTGTAAATTATATGCATAATCTGTTTGTTAAAAGTGGCTAATTAGGGATAAAGTTGAGTGCTATCGAACCTCTCCAAATTTTACGCTTTAATAAGACTTCAAGTTAATATTAGCAACGGTGATGATGTATACCTAATTTGTATTTTATTAAAAGTAGCTATTTAGAATAAAGTTGGGTGCTATCAAATCTCTCTAAATTTTACGTTGTAATAAGACTTTAAGTTAATATTAGTGACAGCGATGATATATACATAATTTTTATTTTACATTAATTACAATAAAAGAGAATTATTCAAACATCAACCAGTTGTGCCCATCCAGAGTCTAGACCCTAGTCCTACAAAGTATGGGTACCGTGATTCTTCAAGGACAGTACTATGCTTACTTAACATTCTTTTTTTTTTTTGAAAAATTAAAAATAACTCACTGAACATTCTTACCAGTTCTACCAAACTTAGACCTTGCAAATGCTTGATGGTTCGAAGCTTTAACTATTTGAATTCAAGCCCTCTCATTTCATTAAGCTATAGCTATAAGAATTTTAAGAAACGATAAACTAGAGAAGAAAGAAAAACATCTTTCATGGGTTGTCTTGTCCATTTTGAGGTTTCAATTTGCTTTTAGATATTCGGATGTTTCAGAATTGCCGGGAACCCAAGCGATTGGTCTCCTCTTAATAAATGAGATGAAAAGATAGTACGAAGAGACTGGGACAGATTGAGTAAATTGGGATTGCTAATTAAACGGGGTTATTGGGGATGGGGTGAACCACACGGCACAACTGTCTTCCACCCTCTTAGGAACTATTGGCCCATACAAGGCTGTATGACATGAAAAGTTAAAGCTTGATTAGTGGCCAAGCGGAGACCTTGAGATAAAGTCCAATTTAGGCTTATTGATCTGCGAAATTCTTTGTGTGCTCGTAAAAGGTAAACCTTGAAATTTGGTCGTATGGATTTGTCTAGACCTTGTTCTTCTTTCACAAGTTTGAACACAAACACTTAAAAGAGGATCTGGGATGAATTCAAAGACAGGATATTGTCTTCTGCTTGTCATTTTCAACAAGTTCAGTGTTTTTACTAGGAATTTTGGCATTCCTTTCACAGTATATTTCTCTTGGAGCTCCCTCTGTTTCTCCAATGGAAGTAGTACTCTTACACTTCTTTTTCAATCTTTTCTTCTCCAAACTAAGTCCGCACAAAAAGATGCAGTTTTCCTTCTCTTAAGTAATTTCTTCTCCTTCTCTCGTCTCTTTCAAAACCTCATTACATTTACACCGATAGTGAATATATAAAACTAATTAAGTTAACCTTAAATAACAGCTTAAGTTATTGTGATGAAACGGTCACTTAACATAGTATCAAAGTCAAGTTTCAAGTCCAAAGGGCTTTTACTTAAGGGAGTGTGTTAGTAAATATATAAAACTAATTAAATTGGCCTCACACAACAGCTTAAACTATTGTGATAAAATGATAATTTAACATATACTGTCCAGCAAGAACGTATGACATGGCCAGCATGAAAAACACGTATTTGATCCTAAAAATTGTCTCTCAAAGCAAAATATGCATGAAAACTTGTTCTTGAGTCGGAGATTGATCCACCGAGCATAGAAAATAGTATTGTTCTTGGAAAACCAATGGAAGTCAATTTATAATTTAGGCGGAAACTACTTCCATACAGTTAACTGAACATTCATATTCATATGCATGACAAAGCCTTCCAAAATGTTGGCTCTTTCATGTAGTTGTACTTTAAATTCATAGCAAGTAAAACAAAAAAAATTGGTTGGAAACTTTAGTAGAAAAAAGTCACGAAAAGATGAAGACAATTTCTAGCTTTGGTGCACCAAGAAAGAAGCAGACAGCTTGCCTATTTATCTGTCTAGCTAAAACTAACACAAGTTTTTCTTTTTTCCCTTTTAATTACTTGTTAAATTCGTGACAACCCAAAATACAATCAAACCAATTAAAATCTGAAATTAGTCAATGTCTTGAATTCGAGATGTGATGCGGACCAGTTAGTTTTGGATTATATGAAAGATCTTGACTGCGACAAGGTTTGCGGCAGGATACCAAATAAGAATTAAATTAGGAACTCAATTTTGCATTTTTTTAAAACTATTTTGCTATTTTTCTGTCTTTTATTTTCCTAATCTTGTCAGGTTTTGGACTAGGGTTGTTGGCCATTATAAATAGGTCTTATTGATGCTTTCTGCAGACAATTATTTTATTTTCATTCCAGAATTTGACTTTGTCTTTCTTTCAAGATCGCTTGTCGTTCTTGTTCATTTTTTCGTCCAATCAATTAAACTCTTGAACGGTGTCTAAATGTTCTTGTTCCATTCGTAGTAAAGATGGCAATAACATGTCCAAGATAAAGTCCAAGTGGAAAAGTAACGAATGTCTCAAAATGAGTGATGTTTCCCCTAAACTCCTGAGTTTCAATGCAACAAGGAACCATAAAATGGACGACAGATTCAGTACTCCTGAATTAAAAAATCAAATTTAAGCTGTCAATTATTTTAAACCCAACTTGGAGAATAGAACTTTAGTTTACTTGAAAAGTTGCATTTAGATGATACACAAGCTGCCTCAAATTACATATATCGATGTGGAGAGGGAAATTATAACACAAGTAGTTGTTTGGGGACATAAACAGTATAGCTTCTTCCCATGGATACCAAGAGGGATTGCAGCATAATAATTTAGATACGTGAAATTTAAAGAGATCCACTTTTTCTTTAATTTCTGAAAAGACGTCAAATTAACATTCCATGCAATGATATAGGGTCAAAGAAAATAATTAGAAATTTGAAAAAGAAGGAATTCCTATAGTAGTATTAGGCTCCTTTATGAAAAGTACAGTTCAAATGAGAGCGAGAGGCCATGCATGATTGGTGGACCCCCGTTTGGTGAATTTGGTATTACATTAACTTGATTGGACCATCAATGGCCTGGCTGTGTTTTTGATAAAAGTTTTCGTGGCCCAATATACTTGTCCGACAACTAGGCCTCATACAAGTGGGAGATCAAAGGTGTTTTGGGTATCCAAATGGAGCTGACCCACCCCATCAGACCAGACCCTTGTTCAACTGCTTGCAAATCCAATTATTATGGCCATTGTGCAGAAGACTCGTGAGAAATACAAGGAACATAGGCATCAGTCGCATGTTAAACAAGCCATCACTTACTATTACCTTTTTTCGCTAAGAAAATCTAAGACAACACTTAATATTACTACACCAGCACACCACTATCCATTCCTAAGACCGAACATGGAAATCTAAAATCCCCTCAAAATCATGGTAAATGTCCACCTGAACTACTAACAACTTCTAATTAGTCAAACTACCATATCTTCGCACAGATTTGCTTGGTGCTGCTCGGGGAGGTTACCTTAAGGGCATTTTTTTCTCAACTAAACTTCTGTCAACCCATGGCTTAGTCAGACTTAAGAGCTTCTTTAGTGTGATAAAAGCCTCCATTCTGCCCACCACCACTTTTTGATCCCTGTTTTAACTACAGTTAGAAAAAAGAGGACAAATTTATCAAAAATGGTTAAAACACAAGATAGAAGAAATGCATATACCATCTACTCAGCAGTCTATGCCAGAGTAGGATCATTATGCTTTTGAAGATTGATGCGATATAACAAGTTGAAATACACAAATCATATCCAGATTTACGAGAACAGAGTTTACCTTTTTAAGGACCTTTTTCTGATAAAGATATCCCTAATCACAGAGAATATAACCACAGAACAATGTATCAGCTGTCGTTATATCAGAGAGTTCTATGGTTCAATGACAAGTAGTATTTGATTACCTTATCAGTTCCATATAGATAATCACAATATGTAAACACTGAAGCAAAGTTGCTCCGGCTTTGCCACCCGACGTAATGATGGTAATCATGGTAATCTGCACCTCCATAAAATGGTATATATTTCGTAGGAGTCCAGGGGAAGTCATACCTGCATAACAACACAAATTATGAGACTGACGTCCTGTGATAAACACATGAAGACTATCTTGAAGTTATGGGGTCTAAAAACAACTGATCAACATAAAATTACAGCAACCAAACGTGAAACTGTTATGTATGACTCAAAACTCTGGGAAACCTCATAATGTTCGTCTATGTTCTCAAATTTAATAAAGCAGCATAATTCCTTCGAAATGTCCACCATGTCCGAAGAGTCACCACTTTTAGGCAGTAAAAGTTCCATTTCAGAGATTCCCACTTTGTTTCTTTCTTCAAAGAGGAAGGAAAAAAGAATTTTTCTTAAAATCAAAGCATTTGTTTCACTGCTCATTTTTAAAGACTCTAGCAAGTAAATCAATCATTATCATTTCCTAGCCCTGTGCCAGCAATCAGATAGTCATTCAGAATTATGGCAGGTTGGATCTCCTGAGGTAAAGTACAAACCATGCACAGGTTACCGATGTCCCAGGCTGGAACAAGAAGAGAAAGAATCATGTTCGGAATAATTAGGAAATAAAATTGCCAACTCCTATGTATAAAAAATCTTAATACTTCAATTTTTAAAGAATGATAATCTATACAACTACCCAAGGTGAATGACCTTGTGATGGTATAATAAGACATCTGCACAAGAATCTTTTTGTAACTTTGCACGAGGAAAGACTTAAAGGACCAGAAGATTTCAGAGCAGTAGTTACAACAGAATTACATGGCAATGGAAAGAAGTTAATGTAAAAGGATAGTTGAAAGAAGCAGGGACAAACAGGAGAATGCATCCCAAAATATTAAGATAGTACTAGTCATTCATACTTAAAAGTTGCTTGATAAGTATGTCAGTGATAAACCATAGGGAAATAGATGTTTTAACTTAGTGACAATCTAATCCACCGAGATGAACAACAATCCCATATATGCACAGAGAAACGCTTTTAATGATAGGAAATAGGCCATTAAGCAAAGTCTGAGATGCTATCTGTGCACGTTATTACCGTCCTGTCATGCATAAAAGAACCAACTGTTGAAACAGCTTGCTATGAAATGGCATGAAGGTAATAGGCATTTCCTCCCTTCCATTGAAAAGAAAAAGAAACTGTGCCACATTTTGCAAGTTGTAGTTCTTGTATCTATCTATAGAGTCTGTTTATGAATTGAAGCTTGATTCAAGATTTCAACAACACTCACAAATAATTATGACAACTAGAAAGAAGATTAGAAGAAAGGGGATCGCACTGTTCTTCGTCCTCATGAATAAATGTAAGCCACTGTTGAGGATCGTTGAAATGCTTTCAATAGTTTACTAGGAATTCAATAATAAAAGTGAAACGCACCTAAGAAATCCTAAAGTTTCAATCATTTCGTCATTAAAGCTAAAGCAGAAAAAAAAAAACTCAGCAGATAAGAGTGGCTAGCATGCGTACCCGCTGTGCGTCTCAATCGCTTCAATCTGCCGAAAAACAATCCACAACCAAAATGTGATCATATGTCCAGGAGCCATTGCTGGCCCCGCAAAAGATGGAATTCCGAGGATTAAGACTTCAGCCCAGTGCGCATATGGGGCAGCAAAACCAGTTGGAGCAGAGTATTCATGGTGAACCCAGTGAATTTTTTCATAGCCCCATGTAGTATGCAGAAATCTATGGATCCAGTAATTCATGTAGTCCTCCACCAAAAAATACACTAGCAGCTGTAGAAAAATTTCCCAACCTGAAGGTAGAGGTAAGCTTGTTCTGATCCCAATCATCTGTGCATAACAAAATTAGACTCCTCAAATAAGACTTCCACCGTAGTGTTCTTGAAACGCTTAAAATAGTTAACATTATCAACTCACTAAATGGATGAAGACAATGGAAATAAGCTAAATTATTATTCAAAAAATTCACAATTTAAGAAAATGACAACCTAAAGAATTTCTATACTAACTAATTGTTTCCAAACCCCCAAAATGAAAAATGAACATTTCCATCTACAGAAGCTAAGTGATAAAATCTCCCACCAATGTTCTGAAAATCTATAACAATTACCGGAAACTAGAGCCAGTTACCCCATTTCACACAAATACAAGAATGCATGTGATTCTCAGGAGAAGTTTCTTCAGTTAAAAATGTGATCTTTAAGGGAAGAGATTGAACTGGTAAGTTAAAATCCATCCTTGATAATCAAAACCCCACTAAAACATATAAAACTCATCATAACTTCTCCAAAAATCCAACAAATTCGCAAATAAAGCCGTCACCTTGATAGAAGGAAAGGAGACCAACTGAAGAGGACCTACGACGAGGAGGAACACGGTCATTACATCTTTGTAGCACCTGAACATCTCCGACAAGGACAGCTTAGCCTTGGGCTGAATCTTGTATTTTTCGAAGCCGGAAGATCTCAGGACCTCGACGAAAACTAGAGGCAGAGGCACAGCAGACAAAACCAGTAACAGAAACATGATGTTGTGGCAGTAGAGGAAGTAGTCGGATTTCTGGGCAGAGTAGTTGAACCAGAGTGTCTCGGCAAAAGTGAGATTCCGGCCGAGGGCGGAGGCCGCCTCCCCAACAGTGTGATAAGGCAGCATTGTTCGGCGGCTGAGTGTTGATGGTGTAGAGCGACTAGAGCGGTTGGGGTTCGTTAAAATTTATGCGGGAGATTTTGAACCATTTAAGGACGAACGTAAGAGCAAAGCCGCAGCGTGCTCGGCGTCGCAGGCCCAGTGCCATGCACGATTGGATTGGGTCCCACCCCCTCTTTTTAGTTTAATTTTATATAAACCATTAATATAATATTAGGATTAAGACAAAAACGACCAAACTTACGCAGACAATAACAATTTTTTTTAGTTGCAGGTCCTAATTGTAGGAAGATACCTTTAAGTCATTCACACTCAAATTAATATCTGCTAAAGTTAGATAGGTCCCTTGCGGGAGGTAAAATTTTAGCCTCAAGTTTTAAACAGCTGCATACATAAGGGGTTCAAATCTGCAACCTCACTTAAGCCAAGAGAGTCTCTTATCAATTCAACTGCGCCTTGAGGTTATAACAATTATTTTACTCTACACATACGAATTACAAGTTAACATACATGACGGTGTCGTTATGAAGTGGCAAACTATACATCCTGTGGTCAGTTTGATAACGACATGTCTTTGAAACACAATTTCTCTATCATAAATTGATGGACAGAATTTAGGAATGAAATTCATCTAAGCTTGAGTGTTTCCTAGTATGTCGAGTTGTCGACCGTCGAGACGAGGACAACCAGGGAAGGAATGATGGAAGGCCCACCAAGTAGAGAGAACATGGAATGGAACTCTTCTCTTCAGACAAAGTTGATGTCGAAAATGCGTATCGTAATGACTCACCTACGTAGCGTTGTCCTGTTCTTGCTTAAAAGGGGTATTTAGTGGCAGGTTATCAGGATTATGATCACATGTTTAAAGTACAGAAATCCTGAGAACTCGTATTATTAAATAGTGCAACAAACCTAAAGAAACAGGCAAACAGCGAGACTTCAAAGAGAGAAAAAAACGAGTCTGACGAGTATAAAAATTAATAATTTTATAAATTATTGAAAAATAATTTTATTCTTAATAATTACATACCAAACATGTATAATAAATAATTGTATTTTATTCTAATTTCTACTTTACATTTCAATTTTTTATTCTGATTCTTTTATTAGTGATTGTCAAACGAGACCTTATGGTAAATGTTATGAGTCTATCTTATATTTTCAACTAATTTAAAACAAATCCAAGGTAAATTTAATTGAAAAGGAATAAAATTTATCTAAATAAGCTAAATTAAGAAAAAGTATCAATATTTACATGAAATCCCATATTTTTCAGGCAGAATTACGAAGTTGGAGCAAAATTCTAACTTTTGGAAACAGTAAAGTTTCAACAAAGATCATGCGGCAGAATAGAAACATGGATTATTCCTATTTTGTTATCATTATTGGGACTTAAAAGACGGGTTGACATGGTAGTTTATGTGCAGTTTGAATCATGTAGAATTGGATCACCTTCAGCATGGAACTTTGAAAAGTAGGAGAAATTTACTGTTTCATATCTTATTCATCAGCTTTTCCTTTTGACTATACATGCAAGACCAAATGATTGTTGTTTGAAACTAGAGATGTTATGAAAGATTTAGTTTGGAATAAGAAAGTGAAAGGTTCATGGGGTTGTAATTAAGGTGTATAATGAAGTTTTATGATGACAAATGTGATAAGAAACAGTGGATTAGTTGTGGAAGAAGAAGCACGACTGCTCTATCCTCATTCATCATTAGTCGTCACTTACTATTCATTTTCACGTCGCTTTAGTGTACAATTATGTGAAGGAGAGTTGTGAGGTTGTGATTGCTTTAAATGCGATGAGACATTGAAATTTGATTAGATTAGTCGGGTATTATCACCACTCATATCAATCCAAAGGCTTAGCTTAGCAAATGAGTAGTACGAATAAAACGTGGCAAGTGAAAATTTGATGCAGAACGCTAGACATTGCTTCATTTGGTTTGGTTTAATTATGCTTTCCTATTGAGAAGAGAGCTAAGGTTAGTTGTCATAAGCATCATTATTGCTTCTTCCACGCTAACCCCCTCTCTCACGATGGACCAAATCGATCCGTCATTAATCTCTAACCATTAAGCTTTAGAACTAGATTAGATTGAGCCACGCTCAAGCAGATTCTTGCAGCTAATAATAAGTTCTACGTTAATTGCTTGTAGTAAATCAACAAGTCCTGACACTGTGAGTGGCCCCCTCCTGCCCAGAAGATATCGAAGCTTTTAGAACTGAGATACTACGCACCTCTCAAAAATATCCCCCCTTTCAAGAGAATGGTTAAGTAACGTGACTTCATAGTTTAGGATTCTTTTTCCATATCGAAAGTTCCTTTGTGTATTAACGCGATCTGTTAAATCTTTTGTTTTTTTTTTGTTGAAACTCTGTTAAATCTTTTCTTATCAATCTTTTTCGTTTCTATAGTATTTTTTGGTGAATTTATTTGGAGCAAAGATGATAATTTAAAATCCGTTTTGTTTGGTATTTTCTTGTTTCTGGATTTTCTAAAATAGTTATTATCTTTCCTTTTTATTTAACTGCAGTTTCAAATGATTAAAATCCGTTTTGTTTGGTATTTTCTTGTTTTTGGATTTTCTAAAATAGTTATTGGTTCTGCCGAATTTCGCAGGGGCTGGACATCGTTGTCATGATCCATGATTCCGAATAGCTTGGACTAGAGAAC
>JAOSBM010000205.1:28002914-28013039 GCA_027568955.1 Erythroxylum tenue | reverse complement strand
ATATCATCACAAGTGCTTCATTAAACCAAAATCCATGATATAAGTCAAGATACTTACTTGATTTAGCTTCCAAGCTCCTTCAAAACACCAAGAACCCTAGCTTTCCTACCACCCACGTTCTCCATCTCTTAAGGAGGGAAGGGTAGGTTTTTCTTAGGGCAAAAAGAAGAAGCAACAAGATGGAAGCATGATTGAAAGATCAAATAAGGATTTAAGTGGACAAGTCACCATTTAGTGAAGGAGTTGAAGAGAGGGGGAAGAAGCCACGAAAGTGGGGTGAAATAAGAGAGAAAAATGAAACAAAATAGAAGGGAAGGAGAGGATATCGTGAGAGAGACAAGAGAAGCTTCAATTTAATGCATCCTTAGGTTACTTAAAACAAATACATGGCTATAATAAAGCCATGTGTCAAGCTCCCATTAATCCATCTCCATTAATCAATTCTAAACCCAATTTCCAATAAATACCACTTGTCAAGACCTCCTATAACCATATGTCTAAAATTTAATGCCATATGCAATCAATTCTACTACCAGTTACCGGTTGGTCTGCCACTCGGCATTTTTTCTAGTCCGGAATTTATCTCCGAAAAATTCCAGAAAAATTTCTAAAATTCTCTAAAATTATAAAATCAATAATGACACTCTCCAAATAAATTTTCAAGATCAATAACCCCTAATTCTTCAATGAATCACATTTCCAATTATACCGGGAATGCCAATGTATGCATGTACAAATATTTCATGTGCAACCAATTCAATTTTCACAAGATAAATGTATCATATAATATATGAACATGCAATTGTAATGACTAACCCTCACTGAACACTCATAATTACCGATTTACCCTTCCCGCCGGAACCGGGATGTTACAATGAAGGCCATACTCATATAACTAAGTCTTTTATGCCATAATTATGATGAAGTATCACTCTCCACCATATTCACCTAGCCTCTAAAAATAAAACCTTACATCATATATAAGTTAAAGAACTCGTTACTTCGAGCCACAACCAGTGAACCTTTAGTAAGTTTATACTTTCCTTTATTGAAAGCATTGTAATAACCATCAATATCAAGCTTTCCTAGAGAGAAAAAATTCAAGTGAATGTTAGGTACATACTTGAAATGTTTAAGGACTACTGTTGAATCATTGTTAGTATCTAAGCAAAATATTCCTATGCCAATCACCCTAATATTGTCACCATTGTCCATCTTCAATACTCCAAAATCATTGAAAGTATAAGTGATGAACCACTTCTTTGGCATGACATGATAGGAAACACCAATATCTATAATTCAGTTGTATACTAAATTGATGACATTTTCATCACAAACAATAAAAACATAACTATCAATAGTAGTAGGAACACAATTATCATTATCACCGTAGTTCTTTTCTTATCTCATCTCTTTTTTCAACGTGAAACAATACTTCTTAATTTCTCTTGTTTTAGCATATTGATTACAAATAAAGTTCTTATACTTGTAAGTCGACTTGCTTTTAATTTTATATCTACTCTTATGACTTTTGGATTTACTTCTCTCCTATCTTTAATAACACCATGATGAGGATGAGGATGAAGATGAGCCCTGAAATCTTCTTCTTACTTATTCATTTGAAGCAACATTTTTAACATATTTGATAGTCACCATACCACTAGGAGAAGAATTGGTCAAAAATTTATAAGAACTTTCTCAAGAATATGGTAGAATATTAAGCAACCAAACTCCGTATATCTTGTCATCAAACTCAACACCTATTTCAAACAATTGATTAAGATCACCTTGAAAATCATTTAAATAAAGAGAAATAGGACTATGCTCTTTGTAGCTTAAATTCATCAATTGCTTAGGTGAGAAAAACTTGTATTGTTAGTCTTTGAAGTATCAAATGTCTCAAGTTTATCCCACAAAGTTCTAGCATGTCTCTTATTATCAATATGATTAAGAAATTATCTTCTAGCAAATTTTGTAATATAGCTACAAACTTGTGTATGTTCAAATTATCAATCATCATCCGAAATAAATTGGTGCTTTAAGTGGAAAACATAGGCAAATGCATCTTTTTCACAAATAAAAGATCTTTCATTTTTCCTTTTCACTAACGGTAATTAGTGCATTTAAATACATTGTTTTGCTAGAATTTGCTTTCATCATTCAAATAAAATTACCATCAATATTCAACTATAAGCTCTAAGTAAAATATATGCATCGATATTTAAAAAATCAAACATAATATAGAGTGAAATGTCCAATCCCAAATTTTCTTTTTACTTAAATCCATAAGGAGTAAGCACACTCTAGCATAATAATGATGTTGTGCTAAGTGTTATTTTGAAAAATAAATATTTCTAACGTAAATCATAAATATAAGGGATACCAAGATTTTTACATAAAAAGCTTCTTCAAATCAACGGTTAAAACCATAAAACCTTTAGTCCATTACAAAAACTCTAAAATACTAAAGGAGTCTTACAAAATGCTCCTTAAATTGGTTATAGAAAATACAACAGTTGTAGGTTGTAGAAACCAACAAAAAAAAAGCTTTCCTTCTTCTTCTCCATATTTCCAAACAGTAAGGGGGTACAAAAATAACATCTTTCTTCTACGTTGAAGCTTTTTCTTTATTTTGTTTGTTTTGTAGTATATTAGAGAGGAAATTATGGAGATTGACAACACAAAACTCTATTGGAAAAATATAGATCTTTATATAGGTAAGAAGGGGATTTTCCATCTAAATTTTATCCACTTTATTAGTGATTTTCGCTCATCCTAAACTAGTTTCTAGTCAAAATTATATGCTTGTGTTGATAATTTTGATGAATTTTTTAAAAAGAGAAATTTTGGTTGGAAAATGAAAACAGGAGGTTAGGAAAAGAGGAGAGGATGATGTTGGGATAGAGAAAAAGAAGAGAAAATTTAGAAAAAAGAAAAGAAAAAGAAGGAAATTGGGTATTTTAGGGATTTTAAGATAAATTAAGGGGCAAAATAGGAAATATGAGTATTTAAGGGTAAACTTGAAATTTAATTCCTATAAGGGTTTTTTAATAATAAAAGAATGTGAGGGTAAAATATGAATTTTAATAATTAGGGATATTTTAGTAATTATAGTGGTATTAGGTTTGAAAACTTTTCTTAAATTAAGTCTAATAGAATTTTGTAAATGTCTAGATTCGAAGGACAGATTATGGAGTAGATTGGAGCAATTGAAATAGTTGAGTCTGGAGATCAAGTAAGGATAACCTTAAACTGTACCCTTATAATTGAAATAATTGAGTTGGGAGATCAAGTAAGGATAACCTTAAACTGTACCCTTATAATTATATATGGTTTATAAAATTGTGAATTTGGCTATTAATAAATTAAGGATAACCTTAAACTGTACCCTTATAATTATATACGGTTTATAAAATTGTGAATTTGGCTATTAATAAATTATTTTATAGTGAATCATAATTTGAATTATTAATTAATTACATTAATGATTAGTAATTAATAATTAATAATTAAATTTGTGGATTTTAAAATATATGAATTTTTAAGAATTTATTTATTAAATAAATGATTGACAAGTTACAAAATGTTTAGTGCCTATATTTTGTTACGTGATATGATGTGTATCGTTTGATAATTTAGGGGAAAATATGATAATTATAATTTTCAGTTGTGATATGTATAACTAAGAATATTAGGGTAAGATAAATATTGTTCATGAAATTAGATAAAGATTGGTTCATAATGGTTTAGGAATAGACTGTGAAAGTTGTGAATATGAGACTTGCCTAGGATAGGCTAAATTTAATGGTCAAAGATTGATAGGCTCTTGAAATATGAGCGAGTTGTGGCTAGGTAACTCTCTATGTAATATTTACCAGGGCATCTTGCGTCTTGAGAATGTCCTCTACCGATAGTTAGGTACCGAAGTGGTATTCGAGTATCTTGAATCTTAAGAATATCTTGTATCGATGACTAGATATTACAGTGGTACAAGGGTACTATATTAAATTGAGAGATTGAAATATCCTATGCTAATATTTACGCATCTAACTACATTTTCACTTATTGAAAGATTATGATAAGTAGAGATAAGCTGAAAAACTATTAAATATAAGTCTACTAGGTTAAGCAGGGCCAGTTGATTTAGTAATAAAGAGGTAAAACATAAATGATATTACTAAATATAATATCAGTATCAACTTAACTGTTAAGTTTTAAAAGATTAGTCACTTAATTAAAAATTTTAAAACTTGGGCACTGAATTGAAAAAATTCCAAAATGTTAAGATACTTTAGGAATGATTATATCCCTTTGGTATATAAAAATAATGTATAAATATTTTAATTATATTAAATATTAATACCTTTGTATTGTTAATAATTATAATAATTAATTATTTATTTTAAGAATAAAATTTGATAATTAAGAAATAAAGTAAAATAAGATTATTATTAACATCTAATATTATGATAAGAATAAAACAAAATTGGGATTAGAAGTCTAAATTGATTTTTTTTTTCAGTTTTTTATTTCAAATCTCAATAAAACATATTTTTATTTTTAAAAATAAAATCAAAACAAAAACCATTTAAAGAGATAATAAATTTTAATAAAATTCTTATAATTTTTTCTTTTAAATTTGGAATTATTCTGGTTATTAACTTTCAAATTTGAATCTTAATTAAAATTATATAGAGGCAACTATTTTTAATCCAATAAAATTAGTTTCTCTTTCTTTAAAATTAAAGAATGACCATTATGTGTTTGTTTAAAGAACTAATTATATGACCATTATTTAGAGGTCGTTAATAAACTTATTACTGAATGAAATAATTATCTTATAAAAAAATATTTTTATTATTTATTATAATAATAGCTATTATTTAATAATAGTAATGTGCAAATTCAAATTGACACGATTTAAATCGTTCACCACAGGTTTTATAGGTAATAAAGATGATGGAAGGTCGACGAAAAACATGATCAGCAAGAACATTACAAGTCTTGTTTCTATTAATTATTTGACAGTGCAAAAACTCATATTTTGATTGTCCCTAATACTGGACATGTCAATAGAGCACATACAACATGAGAAAAGAGGTAGTGCAAACCAAATGCACAAGCCCTGGAAAAACCTAGGAGTTTGCTTGCAAAGAATGACTATCATCATATCATACTCGTTTCTCAAAGAAACAGTTTCTAATATCCCAGCGTACTCATTTGGCCACAAGACTATTGATTATGGAGTTTATCCATCAACCATTCTTCTCTCCATCCTTTGATAACCTTAGCAATGAAGTCTTCAATTCTGCTCTCCAAGTTCTCATCAGGTTCTTCGTCGTCTTCCCAACCGACCTCACCTTCACTACCATCATCGTCGTCATCTTCATCGTAGCCATCAGAACCATCGAATTCACTACGGTCCTCATCATCATCCTCCATATCACTACCACCATTATCATCCTTAACGTAATGACCGTAATCATCTGCAAATGAAGGTTGTGAAGAATGAAAGAACTCGTCAACTTCATCTCCGGACGGCCTGTGATTTCCGAGGACTACAAACAAAATTGTGGCGTTGAACAGTGAAAATATGAAAAGGGGTGATGAAAACTTGAGGACAAGAGTGGCAGCTACAGAGAGAACTAAGAATGCAAGTAATGGTCTGTCAATAAGGTTCATGTCCAAGAATAGAATAGAAGGATGTATGCTTTATTTTTCTTCTTAAACTAAGATCGCAACGGAGTTCTATTTATATGGTTGGAAGGATTAGTTGGTCTTAAATGAGTGCCAATTCTCGGAAATTATTGTGAAGTGTATAATCAGCATACTCAAATCTGGTATAAGGTAAGCAAGTCAATATTGTGAAGCAATGTAAACTTCCAAGCGAATGACACGCAACCAGGATTTTCTATAAGGTTTTCTCTCTTTACGGCTTTACGCTAGTCATCATCAGCCGTGCACTTTTTTGGCCAAATTGTATACAAGATTAAATGTTACTTAATCAAGTCGAATTAACCATGGTGTAAATTCAGTTCCTTCGTGTCCGTGTGATTTTGGTATCCTGTAGACTAGTGTATTGTTGGGATAAATAAAAATGCTCGATCCACCCGCACCAAGGACTTGCACAAGTCATTATTTATTCGCATTTTCTCTAATTTTAACTCCTAATCCTTTTATTCTGTGTTCTTCTTAGTTTATTAATTGACAAAGACTAGTATCTAGCTATCTCTTGACTCTTTCATGGTGAGTGGTGGCCACGTTTGTATACATTTTACTCTTCCTTGAGAGTATAACTCCAGTTTGCCTATCCTTGGTTCTATGAGTATGAAATCTGGTTAGTACATGTTAAACATTTGTTCTTAGTTTTTACACTCACGTCTCGTTATCTTTTAATTTCATGTAAATCATTTATCAAAAGATAAAATACAAACACACTTTAGCATCTTAGAATCCCTTTAATTTGTTCACCTTTTATAAAAATGTGGCACTAAAGGTGTAGAAGAAATCTGAAATGAAAATTTCCTTGCTACTATTCATTTAGTTGAGTTCTGACGAACACTACGTACTCTAGAAGTTCTATGGGTAATTTCCTAGCAACAGTTAGGTTGCGTGAGTTATCAGTTTCAAAAGCCTAGAAAATGGCATCGTTGACATGAATGATTTCAGATACATTGAGGACAAAACATCCCTAGATTCTGGAACCATTTTAATACAACATTTGTAATTAACTGGCATAATATGACTTGCAAGCTAGCTGATTGTTTTCAAACGCTGGATAATATCATAATAATAGAACAGTTCGAGATCGAATTCCTGCTTCCTTCTCAATTTCATCTGTAGCCAAAAATTGGGATTAAAACAATTAGACATGGAATAACCTTTGGTCAAATGGATCACCTATATATCCAAGCTTAAGCTTAATTACGTACTTGGGAGTTTTCGAGTCCAGGATCCAATCTGACTAAGCAATGAATTTGTTGTTTGTGAAAATGGATGGGACCTTGCTTTCTGATATCATGTTACCAGGAAAATAGGATGCAAAAATCTCAAGCAGAAATACTTATATTTATTGTACGGTCAAAATTTGCGGTTGAGTACTTTCAAAAGGATTTAATATATTAAAATATAGATAAATAAACTTTTTGGATTTGAAATTTTGTGATACAACACAAGATAAGGGCAATTCCTCATTCATATACCTACTCCGATTATCTAAATAATTTGTTTTATCAACTTGAAAGAATATAATTTATTTTATTCTCCAACCAATAGTCAAATATGAAGATTATGAATTAAACAATATTTTAAAAATTAGACGAAAAATTAGAAGCTTAAAATTTAAAAGGTATAACTTAAATTTTTATAAAATCAATTAAAGATTAAATATAATTGAAAAAATTAAAATATAATTGAAAAAAATTGTTCTTAATTTAAATTTTAATTGAAAAGATAAACTATTAAATAAAAATTAATTAGTTTATTTTAATTTAAAAAACTAATTAAATTAAAAAATAAAATTTTAAAATTTACTATTAAAATAAAGAGTTCCACATTTCCCGCCAGCGACTAGCTTTCCTTTAATTTCCAAATACATGAATTTGATTTCGTATTTATGTTAGAACAGTGGTATTATATGGAGAAGTGAGATAAAATAAATAAATAAGTAAAAAGGTTTGATATCACATGACACAACACACTTACACACGCGCGCGCGAGAGAGAGGGAGGGAAGAGGTGAGGAGAATTCATTCAATCTCAAAGATACAATACAACTCCATCGGTTACACTCCTTTTATAGGAAATAAAAAATAAAATTAATATTAGAGTTTTACTCACACAAGCAAACATCCTATTGGACCAAAAAATTGGTCAAATCATACGAAATAATTAAGGAAGAAGAAAGCCCCTCTCTCTCCACTTGCTTCATCATAATTCCGGCTACCATTTAATGAAGATGTTTGTTGTCTCTCTCCATTTACTTTATTATGATTTCGGCTACTATTTAATGAAGGTGCATGTATCTGTCTCCTTTCTATGCACAGCTAGCTTGATTTATTTATTGACATTGCCTTCTTTAAATCAAGCTGGTAAAAATTTATGATCCCAACAATTTCTTCAGTTTTGTTAAATAACTCAAACTTCAGTGGTTTAGTAAAAATATATGAAGCTTGTTCTTTAGTGTGACAATATTGAATCAATTCCTTTTCTGTTGGAACCCTACCCCGGCGAGTCACGTGCTCGACGTCCTACGTGACATCTGGACGTACATCCCACAAGGGAGGTGTTCCCCCCTAAGCCAAACCTCAACCAAAAGTACCCAAAATCACTTACTTCCGAACATATTTGAAAATTTAAAAGTCTTTGGGCCCTAAATTGAAAATTGATTCTTTCAGATAAGTTGTAGTTCCATGCCTCTAGTTTGTTCAGAACCAAGAATCACCTCATTTGGATCTCTACAGATCGAGATATCACCAAATTACTGAAGCATGTTCAAACTTTTTCAACCGATCCTCTCACTTTGATCCAATTCATCTTATCCCAAAAGCTATAGATTTTTGTGGAGAGGTAGAGGAATGTCTTAGGAATCCAACGTTTCAAAAATCAGGTCAATCAGAGGTCGGACGAAAAAGTTATAAGCAAGAGAGTGGAGAGAGGTCGGGTCAGAAAAACATGACAACAATCGACTAGTCGAAAACTATTAGTCGACTAATGCAAGTAAAAACAAACATGATAATTAGTCGATTAGTCGAAGACTATTAGTCGACTAATGCGACTACAGTGATCGACTGAGAAACTCTAGTCTTTCTTCTTTCGACATCCCAATTTCTACAATTCATAACTTTTGACCTAGAACTCAAAAATTTGCAAATTTGGTATATATGGAAAGCAAAAAGGAAACTCTACAACTTCAATGAAGAACTTAAAAATCAATTTGGCCTCTAAAAGGGTCAAAAATCCACTTCAAAGTGGTTGTCCAATCAATGACAACCTAACAGTGACAGAACTTCTAAAAGTCATATCTTCCTACTCCATTGTCCAAAAATGTCCCACTTTATATCAATGGAAAGATAAAAATGCAACCTACAACTTTCATGAAGACCCTATGAACAAATTCTACTTCCATGAGGGTCAAAAATCTAATCAAAACTTCTGTCTCGAAATTTCCATCCTAAACAGCATACAACCTTCAAAAATTCATATCTTTCAATTCCCACATCCAAAAATGGCATACCATACATCGTTGGAAAGCTATGAACTTTCTCTACAACTTTTAAGAGGCTACTTGATCCCATTCAATCCACATCAGTCCAGAATTTGCCTCAAACTAGAACACATAAAAACTACCCTTATGGAAAGTTGCAAAAACAATGCAAAGTAACTTTTGGAACAATCATAGGCAAACACAAATGAAAAACTAAATATATTTCATTAACATGATAATATGAGTTCTTACAAAGCTTTAGTGAGCATTTTTAGCCCCAATACATCAAAGTCTCAAAAATTCAAAATACAAAGAAGTTACATGAACAGTGGTTTTTGCTCCCAAAATGCAACTAAAGCTTTGTTTACAAAAGATAGCTTCAAATTCAAAAATCAACGGGAGTGATGCCTTGACCCCGGTTCGGTCACTCATTTTCTTGCTCATCGCCTGTGGATGGGAGGAAAGAAGGGGGTGAGCTCGACGGCTCGTGGGTAACACATTTATAACCAAGAAATAAGCAAAAATCCTTGAATCATTTATTTCCAATGCAAAGTTTACATTGAGAACCATACATCATATGTTTTTCCAAAATTGACAATTTATCAAGCAATTCACGTAACCAACATAATGAATACATCAAAAATCAAATGACTACAAATCATAATCACATAAGCACATCGGAAATGGTTTGGGTGGATTCAAAACAGAACGTACTATACATTTTCGCGCAGCGGTCATGTGTAGCCGTGAACTTAGGGGAGTCCGTGAGGAGCTCCTTGCCACTAGCGGGCATGCGGAAAAAGCCTATAGACAAGTGCACTTGACTTACTTAAGGGACCACTAGAAACCCATATAAGCATGCATTTCACATGTTTCACACATATTGGCCAAAATGGCACTTTTCCGAAAGCAATTTTATAA
>JAOSBM010000205.1:27976526-27998482 GCA_027568955.1 Erythroxylum tenue | reverse complement strand
TTACTCAAGTATAAAGATGTCACCCACCTTAAAATCCCTTGCTTTAGACTTGCTCAAGATGCCTTTCCTCTAGCTCCTCTTACCTTCCTCGAATTTCTTCAAAATCACAAAACCCTAAATCAAATGGGATCTTAAAAATTGGAAAACCTAAGGAAACAAAGCATGAAATTTATCCTAGAATACTCATTCTCATACTTTTCCTAAGCCATTTTAACCCAAACCCTTTCAAAATTTCAAAAGATTTGAAACAACTTACCTTAAATCTCTTCCCACGTTTTTTCTAGTTCTTTGGCTCTAATAGAAGATTAAATCTTCGTCTTTCTTGTTTTCCTTCTTGAAAAACTCTTGGAATCTCTCTTCTAAAGCAAAGAAAGATGAAATCCTAAGCTATCTTCTTCTTCTTCTCTTCTTTCCCACTTAACTGAACACTCACCTCTCCTTTTTTCCTTCAAATTTCGTTAACTTCTTTCCTAACACAAGACAAAATGCTTTCTTTCTTTTAATGAAGCTAAAAGACCCATTTACCCCTCCATGTAAGCCTTATTCCTTTAAACCTTAAGTGATCTCCCCATTTTGCCCTTATACATCCTTATTCTTTCTATTTAACTAACAACATACTATACTCTTAATATAATCTTATTTTCTCCATTTAATACTTCTAATTTCCATCAATCTAAGCAATAAATCCTCCAATCATTGGCATGCTAATTAAACTCTAACCCAAAAGCAATTAATAAATCAAAACCTCAAAAATAAAATGAAAATAATACTTATTCAATAAGAAAAGAATTTGGGGCCAACATTTTTAGTTACTAGCTCGCGAATTTGTGAAACTGAATGTCTATATGCTTGGATCGCCTATGAAAAATTGGATTTTTGCACAGTTCTATTGCAAACTTATTATCATAGAATAATTATCATGGAGCATCTTGTTTTTGATGTGGTACTTTAAGCATTCTTCTTAGTCATATTGCCTGTGTAGCATAACTAATTGCTACAATGTATTATGCTTCAACTGTAGATAATGCAACCATGAGTTGTTTCTTTAAAGAGCATGATATTGTATCAGTGCCAAGATGAAAAACTTACCCTGATGTGCTTTTTCTTGTTTTTATATCTCCTCCCCAATCATTATTTGTGTAACCTATAAGATTTACATAATTGATATTTGCATAAAAAATTCCTCCATTTAAAATACCTTTGATATATTGGAAAATTCTCTTTGTTCCTTATAAATGACAGGTACGAGGCTCCTCCATAAATCTGCCAAGTAATCCAACTTCATAAACTATATCTGGTTTGATTGCAGTTAAATACCTTAGACTTTCAATTAAACTCTTTCCAATTAAACTCTTATAGTAAGTTGAATTTATATGTCTCATTTTGTCCTCTTTTATTTGTTTCAATTTCTCTTCAATTGGGGTGGGAGCTGGTTTTGATTTCTCCATCTTAAATTTCTTCAAAATATCATTCACATACTTCCTTTGTGAGATAAAAATTCCATCAGCTTGTTGAATTACCTCCATTCCAAGAAAATAAGACATTAGACCTACGTTTGTCTTATCAAATGATTTTACCATAACCTCCTTAAATTCTTCAATCATCTTTGAGTTGTTTCCAGTAAAAATTAGATCATCAACATAAAGATACATAATTAGAATATCACCAAGCTCAACAAATTTAACATATAAAGTATGCTCAAAAGGATATCTTTCAAAATCATACTTCATGAAGTATGAATCAATTCTTTTGTACAACGTTCCTAGTGCCTGCTTCAATCCATACAGTGCTTTCTTCACCCTATAAACTTTATCTTCGTTTCCTCTAATTTCATACCCCACAGGTTGCTCAATATATACTTCCTCTTCCAAAGTTCCATTTTAAAAAGCAAATTTTACATCCCTTTGATAAATTTTCCAATTATTTTGAGCTAAGAGAGAGATAATTATATGAATAATATCTAATCTTGCAACATGAGAAAATACTTCAAAGTAATCAATACCTGATTTTTGCTTATTTCTTTTTGAAACCAATCTAGCTTTAAACCAGCCAATATCACCATTAGGCTTGTATTTTGTCGTGTATACCCACTTTACTCCTATAGGCTCTTTATTAGCTAGAAAATATGTTAATTCCCATGTCTCATTCTTTTCAATTGCATATATTTCTTCATCCATGGCTTTTCTCCATTTCAAGTCAAATGATGTCTCCTCATAATTAACTAGTTCAGAGTCTACAAATAAGGCAAAATTGAAAATCTCTTCATCAGATAGATCATTACAAGTACCTATCATATAATCTTCCAATATGGATGGTAACTGACGATGTCTTTAGGGTCTACCAGATGTCTCTAGCTAAGATACTGAATCTGCCTGAGTATTTTCTTCTTCATAGCTTTCTAAAATTACCACTGGCATTTTTTGTGAAGTTGAAGACCAATCCCATATTCCTTCCTCATTAAAGGTTACATCATGGCTAATAATTGTCTTCTCGTATTTGGATTGTATAATTTATAGTCCTTTGAATTTTTACTATAGCTTATAAAAATACATTTCTCACCTTTGTTATCCAGCTTCTTTCTCAACTGATCTGGTACATGGGCATAAGCGGTACACCCAAAAAATTTTGAGATGCTGAATGGAAGGTTTCCTTTCGCTCCAAGCTTTATCATGTGTTTTGTCATTAAGGCTTTTTTGGACAATTGTTTAAAATATAAATTGCACAAGCAAAAACTTTTGCCCAAAATTCTTTGGGCAATTGATTAAATCTTAACATGCGTCTTTCCATATCCATAATAGTTATGTTCTTTCTTTCAGCTGCTCCATTCTGTTGAGGCATGTATCTAGTGGTCAAGTGATGTTGAATTTCATACTGATCAATGACCTCTGTGTTGGTGTATGCCCCTCGAACCAATTATAGAATGTACTCTAATTGATCAGTTGTGATTTAGGTGGTGTCGTATTCTTAACTTTTTTAATATTAGGTAGTTATTATGTCTTGCTAGAGACCACTTATAACTTGCGGGCTTGAAAGAAGTTTAGGCCTCCTGCTAATATTAAATAAGCCTACAGGGTCACACACCAAGAAGACTGAACATTCATTGGGCTTTAATCAGATTTCGACTTTGGGCATTAGGGTTTGGGTTTTGTTCTATAAAGTTTTACTATATATATGGATATATAGTATGACTTGAAGAATGAAGAATCTCATCTACTCTCATATGCTCAAAAACCCTAAAGGAGACGTCATCTACTAGAAATATATATATAGAGAGAGAAAGGTCTCAAAAGTGGTGCTAGCACATCAGAAGGGGATGTTCAGTCTCGTGAGAGTGTGGATATCAATAGAGGCGCGACACTTGACGTGCTTTTCTGACATTACCAGTTTCTCTTTATATTTCCGTTGCAAAAAAGTATAACCTGATCTGGATTTGGTTTTGATATTCACATGGGTCTTGGTGTTTCGAATTCTCAAAGGTAATAAATGTTATTACTGTTGACAGTTCGAAAATCTCATCAATCTATGCATGCAAGATACTCTTGACCTCTATCTATTCTTAATGCTTTAATTTTGTAGTCACTTTGTTTTTTCACAAATGCTTTAAATGATTTGAATGCATCACAAGCTTCTAATTTCTGTTTAGAAAATACACCCAAGCCTTTTTACTAAAATCGTCAATAAAAGTAATAAAATACCTATTATCTCCATTAAATGGAACTTCAATTATACACAGATCTGAATGAATAATCTCTAATAACTTCTTTCCTCTATAGTACCTTCCAACTGGGAATGCATCCCTATGCTTTTTTTCCCAACTCACATGTCTCACATATATGGTCAGAAATATTCACAATAGGTAAGCCAAACGTAAGCTCTTTTCTTGATAGATAATTTAATCTAGAAAAATAAAAATATCCAAAACGCATGTGTCATAGCCAATTTGCATCAGATATCACAGAATTCAAGCAAGCAAATTTTTCATGATGAATTTTTAGTAAGAATAGACAATTAGAAGACATCTTTACCTTTGCAATAAATCTTCCAATCTTGTCTATCAAGGTACAAAAATCATGATGAATCTACATTTTATAACCTTTCTCTAATAATTGAGTCATATTCAGTAAATTACAATGAAGACCATAAATATAGAAAACATCAGAGATAAAACTTTTAGAACCATCCTTCAGCCTAATAGATACTCTACCTTTTCTTAAAATAATAATATTTGAATTATTCCTAAATTTAACTGTTGACTGAACATTTTCATCTAAAGAGAAAAATAACTCCTTATTGCCACACATATGATTACTACAACCAGAAATCAAGTACAAGATATTTTCATATTTCATAATAGAGTTGCTTGCTAAAAATAAACTTTTTAAATTATTAGAATTCTCACCAAAATGTTGGTACTAATTTTTTGCAACATTAGCCTAATAGTTGTTATACGATATGGATCTACAATCAGCAACTTTATATCCATACCTTCCACAATTAAAACAATTAAAATTACATCTCTCTTGATATTGATTACCGCACCCTCTTCCTCGATTGATAAGCCTAACATTTTTCCTCCTCTTCCTTGACTTAATGTTCTGAAATTGTTTTCTCTTCCCTAGTTAAAATTATTGCTACAACCTCTTCCTCTAAAACTTCCTATATCTTTGCCTTTGAAATCTCTTCTTTCTCTATTATTAAAACCACGAACCTTGTTAACAAGATCATTAACACGAGAAAAATATTGTTCAACAATTTCTGAATTAGGCATTTCTTACCTCTCATATTATCTACACAGGGACTGCAATGTGAATTTTTTTAGCCTTATCTATACCTTTGTAAGCCTGCTTCAAAATATTTCACGCTTCTTTGGCTATTTTAGCATTAGCAATTTACTCCTAGGTGAATTGGGATAACATCAATGGGTCATTCCTTTGAGCATTTACATCAACTCCTTCTTATGAGTCTTGATCAATAAAACTCCAAATAATGTGAGCCTTGAGGTAGGTAGACATTAAAATCTCCTAATAATTATAATAGAGTTTACTATTTAATGTGAGACCTAACACACAATATTATAATTGTTTGACATCTCTCACTTTTAAATGAACCACTCTTTCACAAGTATAAGAACATTCTTTTTATTTTTTACCTTACAAACTGCTTTAAATACTAAAGCTGGATTTAACTAAAATTACAATACAATCGTATCTGTTACACTTCTTTTATAGGAAAAAAAAAAATAAAATACTAGAGTTTTACTCACACAAGCAAACATCCTATTGAACTAAAAAATTTGATCAAATCATATGAAATGCTTAAAGAAGAAGCAAGGCCCTCTCTCTCTCTACTTGATTCGTCATAATTCCTGCTATCCTTTTAATGAAGATGCTTGTTATCTCTCTCCATTTGCTTCATCGTGATTTTGGCTACCATTTAATGAAATAACATATATCTGTCTCCTTTCCATGCACAACTACCTTCAGCTATATTAATAACACTGTTTTGTGAGCAATTTCAAGTTTGATTTCAGTTTTACTAAAAGGACAAAAACCCATTATCTTTAAGTGTCTAAAAAATTAAAAATTATTGCTAATATCTTTTTAATTATTTACAACTTCATGTATGAGGAAATTCTTAACAAATTCATTATGGAAGAATAAATCAATAAAACATACCTTAGCTAATAAATATAAAAGCCTTAAAAATGTTGGAAGTCAACCGGCTTGTTAATAAGTTTAAGTTCCCATCCTTCGCTAACACCAAGAAAGTTAACTCTATCAAAAGAAAAATGCTTGGAACTGAATAAAGTAAAAATTATGCGCTCTAATTGTACTCAAACGATCGAGATATGCACAAAACAGAATTAAATACTATCTTACTACAGAAGCAAAAATGAAAAGAAACAGACAAACTATGCTTTTCTTTTCAAATAGCAGACCTGGTAGGAACTATTCACTACCATTTATCTCTATCCTTGTCTGGAGAAGAAGCAGCCCGTGCTCTCCAGTTCCCTCTTTGAAATCAGAAAATGGGCCTAGAAATCTAAAGCACAAATAATTAAGGAACAATGCTGGATGTCCACCTTTAATCATCTCTACAAGATGTCCAGAATTCCCTCAGATCAATGTAAATTTATAGAAACAACATAAAAGCTTCGTCAGGACGGATAACAGAATTACAATCCATTACCAAAAAGAAACAAAGATAAAACCATCCAACCTCAATTGTAATACTACATCAAATATTCTACACAGAAGCAAGCGCCCCTCTGATCAGCTAACTAAACTCTACCTGAAAAGGAAGAGGGTAAATTTGATATGTAGTTCTCATTAATTATTCATAGGATTACAGACGAGGTTATACGTAGGGAAGCATCAATAAGCTAGAGTTGATTTGCCATAATAATCACTGACAAAACTTTTGATGAAACAATAGAGCACTCCTTTCAGATCAGCTAGCCGGCAAAGATACATTAATGTCGGTTGGTTTATTCCTAGAATCGGAAGGGAAAGAAGACCAACCATCTCCACGGAATGAGGTAGGTGAGAGATTGGGTTTTGGCTCGGCAGTAGAAATAGGAAGCACAGCAGCTGGCGTGATAGTTGTAATGGTTTCATGTTTCTGTTTTTTGGTATTTTGTTCGTGTTGGTTTCCAGCCAGAAAACTGCCCACCACAACCTGATGAAATTAAACAGAACAAGATCAGAATTTCCATCCTCGTACTCATGTCAAGACTTTCTGTAATAAACATCTTGCTCAATATTTTAATGGGGGAATTTGCCTGGATAGTGTGCGTGGGTTGGCCAACAAGAGAGGAAATTTAACAAAACTTCAAAAGCAAACCTGGACGGGACTTGCAGCTACTAGCAACCCTGCAACACCACCACCTACAACGCGTCCATCTGGACTTGCCAATGAAACACTCATCCCACCAGATCTACCCTTCGTTCCTCCACTTTCAGTAGGCATAAATGAACCCGATAGAGAAAGTATCTCAAAACGACCCTGGAAGAAAACCAAATGGAAGGCATTGAATTTTCACTAATGTCACAAAAAGGAGGCTTACGATCGAGTACATATATCAGGTGCGTGAAATGATACTGGAATGTGTGCAAACAATGGAGCAGAGTTTACAGAGCACAAAAAATCAGCATGACAAACAAACATGTATGAGTAAGTTCCACTCCATTTACACATTATTACCCAATTCTTGAGTTCCAATGCACCTGCCAGGATTTGAACTCTGGTACATGGGGAAGTACTTCTATCCCCCTAGCCAACAGGCTAAAACATGATGGTTCTGTTCAATTTTATTGAATTTCAACGAGTTCGAATGCCCTCGACTCTATCTATACCAAAATTTATATGCATGGAACTATCTATAACAGAAGCCAACTTCAAGTAAACTGAACACTAAGTAAGCGTCACTACAAATCAAAAAGATTTGGCAGAAAAGAAGTCAAGAAAAGAAATAAAATTCACTACAAAATGAATCAAAGACAAGACTGAGGATACATCATTACTGAGGAATATGAGGAAAAGAATCATAAATTAGAGGAAAGCATAACTTGCCGTACCTCATATGTGAGTGTGCCCCCAGATGAATCAGGTTGGCGAAGTGTCACACTCGAGATCACCCCATTTGCTGTGAGAATACATATAGCTCGAGGCCCTTGTTGAGAAAATGAAATGATCTTCATCGTAACATCCTATACAGTCAAAATAATTTCTTGTATTTCAGTCTTCCTATTATTGATAAAAAGAAAATAATTACGGCTTATTGTCAGGTCAATTAAAAATTCAATAACAGAACTTTTATTAATCATGTTATTGCCCATTTCATTCCAATAACATATTAAATATATTGCTGAAGTTCTTATCCAACTAAAAATATAACGATAAATAGGTGATTAAAATTTAACAAAAATGACCAAAGTGACACATTTCAATTAAGAGGGCAGGAAAATAAAAATAAAATAGAACGGGTACAACAGGAATTTTGCATCAGAAGATAGAATATTCATTTATCCTAAGTATTGCATATTAATCAGCATATATTACGTGGATGAAATAGCCTCTTGTGTAAAAATACAAAGAGAAGGCTACGTACATTATGACCCTTTCCAAACTCTCCCAAAGCGAGGAGTCTTGTGTATTACAAAAGAAATATTACATGGATGAAAATCTTACAAAATCATCACAGAAACAAATAGCGAAATTAAGTTGGTTTATGTTCTCATGTACCTCGCCAGCATTAACGGTGATAACATGGGGGGTGAAATTGGCACCAACAGAACATGCAACCCATTCACCTACAAGAAGAATTTGTGACAAAGATCAACCAGTATCATGCGGACGCATGCTATTAAAACCACAAATCCAACAGAAAATTATGAAAATGTTTGAAATTTAAGAATATTTATCAGTTGTGTTAACCAAGTCGAAGAGAATAATGTATTACGAAACTGAGCCAAAAAGCTCTCCAACCGCACTTAGAATCCTTAACCTGTAAAGCTTCACACTTTGCTATCTAACACGCTAAGACCTTCATGTTGTCTAATAAAATGGATAAATCTCCAGGACTGCGTGGTGACGTTAGTTGAGTAGTTAATCTCTATTACTATGCCCCAAGTCACTCTGGGTGGTAACTCAATTTCTTGAATGAAGAGACGATGTCCTTCTCAGAATACCAGGAAAAATAAGCAACAAAGTCAAAGACTACTATTTTTGCCTCAATTTATAAGCATGTCGTAGCGAACTTAACTTGTTAACATTCATGCAATTTCGTCACATCCCTGTACAACACCACACAAGAAAAGATGACATCTAAGGTATGTGCAAAAGTGAAAAGAGTAAAATTGCAGTTCAAAGTCATAACTCATAGAAACTCGGGGGTAACAAGATCATGTGCTGCAGAAGAATCGCAAATTTTTAAATTCTACGATTAAGAAAGCTTATTTTGATTTCTAAATTCTACCAGTAAGAAAGCTTACTTCACAAAATCACCTAATCAACCTTGGCTCTCCACAAACGAAAATAGTCAAATAAATCATTGCAAATTTCAGAGAATGTTAGCTGACAGAAACTATAAGGAGTCAAGCCATAATTAGACCTTCTGCTCATCCGTCCCACTTGACACAACAGAATCACGCCACATAAGACGCGAGAATACCAAAGCCTAATATGGGAAGTAAAGCCCACGCAAACACTACCACCCATTTCCTCTTTTAACGGCAGATCAAGTAAGCAAGTAAAGCCACGCCTTTCACTTCGACACTCTCTAGCCGTAGAGGCTGCGCGGTAAGCAAGATAGATTTTTTGTTGGAAAGGACACAAACCCACCTATCACTTTACTCGTACATAATCCCAACACAAACCAACTCAGTCCTCAACTCACTAGCACAACAATCCTGACCACCTTTAGAATAAAAACAGGAACACCCACAATATTAAAAACACCAAACTCTCAAGTCTCAACTTTAACCACCAAAGAAACACACCGCGTATCAAAAAGTTGGGGAAAGAAAATCTTGCATTTACCTATAGTATCCAATTCGTACTTCGTTTTGCTGACAGGTTTCACTTTCCCGCGTTTCTCAGCCGACGAAAAATCAATCACAGGAGGCAGAGCTGGAGCAGCAGAAGATATAGGCTTCGGAGAAAGCGCCATCATTACAGACCCGTCAGGACCGTACTTTCTGGGCCTACCTCGCTTCTTCTTAACAGACATGGTCGCCGCAGCCGCCGTCGTCTGCGGCGGAGGAGGAACCGGCGCCGATCCAGGTGTGGAATTCGAGTTGTCGGACCTCGGAGCGATTTGGTAGTCAGAAGGAGCATCAGATCCCACCACAGTAACCCCACCTCCTCCACTACTACTAACAACGGCTTCCCTGGTTTCCATTGCTTAAAACCTTTAAAGAATTTTCTTTTTCTTTTTCCTTTGAAGATTTTAGGCTAAACCCATTTCGATTTAGAGGTTAAAACATCTAAGGAGCAACTCCAAATTTTTGGTTAAAAAAAGAAATTAGTCCAGAAAATCCAAACAGTTCCACGAAAAATACAAGCTTTAAAACAGAGGAAGAGCAAAATAAAAATTTGAAGATAGATGACAAGTTGTACAGCAAGATTTAATCTGGAAAAAACTTGTGTTTTTCAGATTAATTAAGAGAGAGCTGAACTTAGGAGAGCAGAACTGAGCTTAATTAGGAGAATTATAATATTTTATGAAAAAGGAGAAATGAAAAGCTGGAGTTAGTGAGATAGGAAGGAGAAAGATAGGAATTGTGGAATTTGAGAAATTTGATAATTGAATTTGTTTGGTTTTGATTGTTTTTGGGATAATAAGAAAGCTTGTTGTAGTTGAGCTAATTTGAGTTTTGTTTTCCTAACTTTCCTACGTTTTGTCTGAATGAGATCATAAAATAATAAGAAATTGGTATGGGTGACCTCAAATTAATTAAAGTAGAAATGGATGAACATGAACATGTGTGTAATCATTATTGCTATATGCTAAAATAAAGATATTTTATGTATTGGTTGGAATACAAATTGAATAATGTTGAAAGTGGGAGGGATTTCTTTTTCTTTTGATTTTATAAATTGAATAATGTTGAAAGTGGGAGGGATTTCTTTTTCTTTTGTTTTTCTCCATCTTTCTCAAGTTCTAACCTCTATTGTTTTCTTTTTCCTATTGTCAAACTCAAATTTGTGGTGGGCAAGTGGACAAAGTGATATTATTTGTCATGATTTTAATTATAGTTCATTTTTTTATATTCAAATTTTGAGTGCATAGCAAGTAAGATTAGGTTGCATAAGATAGGATAGGTAAGAAGAAATTATCTAAAAAAGGTAAATGTTATGGAAGTTGGGTGAAGGCAAATGAAACCTTGTAATGGATCTAGTCACAGCCATCCAAACCTTTCTTTTAATTTTTTCCTTTGCCTATTTTACATCTCTCTCTTATCTCCTCTCCTATCCTCTTTATAAGTAATTGCTTCATTATATGAAAAGTAGAATGACTTACTAAGCTTGTTTCTTTCCGGTTCTAATTAGTCTCTGATTGATTGAGCTTATACTAATAGAACTATTATTAAAGGAGCTTTTGTCAGTTGAGCTTTTCTATAAAACTTTTCTGAGAAGAATTTTTCTAAAAAATCAGTTGATTATTTGACTACCAATTAAAAAAAGAGTTTTTTTAAAAGAGCTTCATACAATAGACTGTTTATCAACATAAAAATAAAAAGTACTTTTAATTTTAACTATATTTTATTTTGTAATAAAAATTATTTATGCATATAAAAATTATTTAAAGTATATTAAACAATATGCAAAACATAATAGATTAATTATTATATAATTTTAAACCATATGAAACATAAATAAAAATACATCTAACCAAATCTTTTAAATAGATTATAACATAAATAAACTAATATCGAACATATATATTAAAACATATACAAAGCCAAATAACATTAAATAAATCTCAAATAAATATCCACGTTGAGTAAATAATTAAAACATAGTAAACAAAAAGATGAGTTTGTAGGTATTGTGAGAATTATGTGTAAAATATAAGGGATTAAAAAATAAACTCATTAATTGATTTGAAAAATCTACCTAAAAAATATTTTTGCTGTATTTTGGTTGTCAAAAAAATCATATCTATTAAAGAAGTACTTTTTTTATTTTACAACCAAACATCTATTTTTTTAAAAGATTTTTGTAATAAAAAAAAGTACTTATTGACTTCTGAAAAATCCATTCAAGAGTCGTATATACCATATTAAGAGTAGTAGAAAAAAGTACTTAGACTCAAATCTTAAGCATACCGTGCAAGAACCGTGTATATAGAAGCAATTGGTTCAAAACTTCAAGTGGTTGCCTGCCAGACATGATTTTGTTTGAAATTGATGGTGTTGTTGACTTACTAGTTACTCCACAATATAAATGTATACATAATATACTTTTTAGTCAATAGAATGTAGTGAGTAAGTTTTAGGATGATGTATCAGTTAATGATTTGTTTTAATTTTAAAATTTAGTAAATATTTCATTTTTCATTAAATTTTTATAATTAGTTTAAATAATTCGATAATTATTTAATGCATATATATGCTAAAATCATAATATCTTTAAATATATAAATTTCATATAAATATTTTAATAATGAAAAATATTATTTTGTAAATAATTTTTACAAACTTTTTCTTATTTAATAAAATAAAATTTTACTAATATCTATCAATAAATATTATATTATTAATAAAATTTGTATGTGAGATTATATAATATAGTTATTATTCAATTAATTTATACAAATTTATTTAATATTTAAGTATTAAATACAGCTAAAACGACTCTTAAAATTATAAGATAGTTTACATTATTTTCTTTTCTGAGTGGAATTGAGTTAACCCAATATCAACTCAAGCTTATGTGATTTATTTCAAATAAAGGGGCAGAATTTAATGCTATCAAGAACCCACGAGTACTAAAACACGAATAACACTATTATTGTATAATTTAATTATATCCATCTTATCTAACTAATAATAATTTGACGAAAATCCACCCAACACAGTGAATATCATATTTAAACACCGAACTTACTGTTATTATTTTATCCATGTGTAGATTATGATGTGGTACAGAAGATTTAACAAGGTTTTAGCAAAAATCAATCTGATTTATGTTTATTTTAGCATAATTTCCCACTTTCCACTTTTATGGGTTGATAATTAAGAACTGCTTCAATATAATTAGTTAGTTAGGTTATTTTATATATTTTCTATTATGAATTTAATAAACTTTATTGGAATATAATTATTAGGTTAAATCTTATTTTGAGTTAAAATATTATTGATAGTTGTATAAAAACACAATAAATCATTTATAAATAATTTATCCGACTAATCATCAAAATAAAACTAAATTCAAATGGCATGAAATTAAATAAAAACTGAATTTGATTTTTTTAATTATAAAAAATAAAATAGGATGAGCATAATATGAAGTCGGTTATACTTATTCCTGCTTTAATTAAAGAAAATGAAAAAAAAGACATACTACTTATAATTAAAAACAGGCAAAATATATACTTTTCTTATAATTTAAAAAAATTATAAAATTTTTCTACTGTTTATAATTTTTGGAAAACTAAAATTTTCAAACAGAAACCCTTATCTTAAATTTTGGTTAAAAAATAACAATAAAATATGTGAACTAATTATTATTTATGGAAAGTTAAGCTAACTAATTAAATCTAACTCAAATTAATAATATACTTTTAATAATTAATATCGGTAACATTTAATTAGTTTAGGCATATGTTCATATTTGGTGCATTTTATTGTTATGTTTGAAAATCTTATAAAAATTTAAAATATTGGATGGGACGTGTGAATTTTTAGGAGGATTCCTTCGCTGAGGTCGTGTTTTACACGTTAAAAAAAGAAGAAGGTAATTTAGGATATAAGATAAGACATAATGTTATAATTTAACCTTTAAAATATTTTATCGTGATGAGAATAGATTAAAAAACATTTTAATAATAGTCATATTTAATAGATTGTACGTACATGAGATGTTCATAAATATTTTTTTTTTGAGGGACATAAATATTATTATTGAAAAATATAAATTGTACAACTTGTAGCCTCTTCCCATAATTATAAATGTATTCCCATTATTAATTTTCTTCCTACCTAAACTTATCTTCATATTATATTACTACGTTTAAGCAGAAGTCGTTGTAAAGATAGAGAATTGCAAGTGACAAATCATAAGAATTATTTAAACCTCATTGACCATTAAAACTCCATTAAAGACAGCTACAGTGTTCCTGAAAAACAAAACGGTATCTTTTCTTTAAAGTATTCAAAGATTAGACGTGTAACATCTAACTAAATAATTGAGTCTTAGATAAGGACAAAGTAATTGTTTAATTTGATAAATAAGGTGGATGAATATTACCATCCACAGCTTTTTTGTTGCGATCAGTTTTATTTAATTTATGGTCGGTAACAGTCCTAACTTTTAAAATTATTATAATCGTTGTGGTTAAGAAAATCGTAATTAACATACACAAAATCTTCTAGTTTATGATATTAAATTAGGTTTACGTCAAAAATTGAAATCTCAAGAAATTGGGGTCTTTAATTATATTATTATTAACCAAATTTCTTTTTCTAAAAAGGTAGTGGAAAAGCAAAGAAAGAAAAATAAGTTTTGGGTGAGAGTGAGCGGAAAAAAGAAGGAAGTTTATTAGCATCATCATCGTTGCCGGCAGCCACCATATTTGAATGCTTAAAAACTCAACTTTCTTTTCTTATTTAATTAATGATAAGATAAATGTCAAAATATGAGTCAAACGAGTTGCAGATATCTAGGTTGGATCTTAAATCAAACTTTACTTGACTCGAAAGTTTAACTAATGGTTTGTCACGGTCCTATTTAGCTATAAATATTTTAGTATTACATAGAGTTGAAAAGAGAAAAATTAAAAAAGAGGTTAGGTAGGTCGCTTTTGTCCATACATCGCACTGTTTCATTCCACTGCCATGCCATTATAAATGAATGCAAGTCGATATAAATTGTATGCTTAATGTAACTTATATTTAATAAGATTAGATTAAAAATTTTCCAATGTAAATTGACACAAATAATTCTTTTTAGTTTTGATCAATAAATTGTTTAATTTTATTGTTATTTGTAAAAAGGTAAATTAAAATTATGTTTTTAAATCATTTAAATTAAACTGTTGAACAATTTTGTCATTTCCCGTATAGTTGAACAACTATTAATTGTATTTTTTGATTTTTCAATAAATTATCAGTTAAGTTACGTAATTTGATCCAGATAAAAGTAATAAAAGTGACCCAATAAATTATCTAAATTAATAGGTCGAAGTTCGGGTGAAAAATATATCTCAATTAATATAGACCTGGTCCATATCGGCCTTGTGATAGGGAAACTCGATATGAAAGTTATATAAAGGTTAAGGTCTTATGTAATTGGTCATATCAATTGTAAGCATATGAAATCTCTAATCCGTTAAGAGGACTTACGTATTGGCAAAGCTGTAAAAAGATCTAAACCACATGTTGGAAAACACTTTTTATAAAGGTTCTAAGAGATTCGTGATCGTTTGGAGTTTAGAATCGACATCGGAATTAGAGATGGAACCAAAATCAGGTAATCCACATTACCTTCGTTTTTAACCTTTTCATGTTAATCTTGAGTACATAATAAACTTTGGGCTATGTATTACATAAATGTCTTAAATTTTAAATGCATTCTTAATACTAATTAAGTTGGACAATGTAACTCTTTGATATGAATTTCTCAACCACAAAAAAAAAACTCTTTGATATGATATGAATAAAATTATATATAAATAATTTGTTGAATGTTGATCAGAATAATGTTAAAAAATTTATTAGAATAATATTAAAATGGTAAGTTTTATTTGGAAAATTTACTAATTATTTTTATAAGTTTTTTATTTAATTTAAATTTAAAATCAAGTTATACTTTATACTAACATTGAGGAGTCCATTCGACCTTTCTTCATTTCTTATTTAGTATTCAAAGACGGCTAGTCAACAGGGTTTAAGGTAGGCTCATTGTTGTTTTACTTAGCAGCCCACTAAGACATTTTCAACTCGATACACATGTATTGCCTTGTTTTAAACTTTGGTTACGAATATTGTTGGAGTCCAATATAAGAAAATGGTGGCAGAATTGTGACTTCCACGCAGGCCCTGCACAACTAACAATGACCGGTGTATGTTCCTAGCATTAGGTAGCCCCATAGTGATTGACCAGCCAAGTCCAACAGACTTTCCCAGTGCTACGGGCCTATAAAACTTGAATTCCTATTCAAGTACCAATTAATATTGCTTCAAGATTAAGTGCTAGAACATTTTAAATGATTATTACCATGTCCATGCTTTTTTACTGTGACATATTTTTATGATGAAGGTATTGAGCAAATATTTTTATTCTTTAACATCCGTTTTCCAATAACCCATTTTACATCTTCATTATTTAAATTAAATGGTTCAATTCTCTACCTTGTCATCTTAAGAGAAAGAAACAATAAAGTAGTCAGGTGGGCGTTGAGTGTAGCCATAGCTCCTAAATCTAAGGTTCGATTCAATGGAGTTGATAATTTCAATTTTCACTTCTTATGAAGCATTTTACTCCATTCGATAATGATAATTTAATTATATGATGCAGCTAATGCCAGTTGGGCAATAATTACAATTGGAATTGGCATCACATGCTTTTTTTAATAGAAACTTTATAATTTCCATAAGTAAATATCATGAAATAATTAAGCATTTATCAATTACTTAAATATTTGAATTATGCATGGACAGGACTTGGGCACTCCATCTTTATACGGCATTTACATGTATGTTCTAGGAATCTCTTATGAAGCTTCAAATCGGATGCTGGGAATTCAAGTCACCAAAGTCAATGCGCACGCCGCAGTTTTTATTTCTAAAAAAACCTATTTTTATTAAACGGAAACGGAAATCAATGAGGACAGTGGACACTCGTCAATGCTTTTTTATTTTATTTTGAAAACCCAGGAAATACGTAGAGCCCAAGGACTGACAAAATTTTTAATAGTAAATTATGAATACGCAGAAAAAAGCTACGGGATCGGTCCGACCTAAAAGCCTCTCCTTACCAGCCAAATAGAAGAAGCCGATTTGACCATTATATACTTCGTAGTTACAAAATAATATGGTTAGTATTTTTAGGTTGGAAAATACCTTATGAGTCACTATTTTAGTTTTATCTTTGTATACCTACTATTTGTAATAGTGGAAAAAATATTCTGAGTTTTGTCCGTGGATATAACTCAAAGTTAAGGGTGAATCACGTTAAATATTATGTGTTCATTTTGCTCATTTTATTTTTCCTTTTCACAAAATACACCCGTTACGTCTAACAAATAGTATTAGAGCTGCGTTTTCATTGGAGGTATTTTTTTGAAAAGAAGCACATTACTGGGAAGACAAAATTACAACGAATTTTTTGACGTACTCCGTTCGAAAAGTTGACGTAAAACGACAAAGGTGATGAATAATACTTTTATGTTGTTTTAATAAATTTATAAGGTGACGGCACTGTGTAGCAATAGTAATTGGGATCCCGCGGTACTATTTGCGGTACTATTCATAAGTTACTATTTATAGGGTCCTGCGATACTATTTCAGTGGAGTTCGACGATACTATTTCGGTGAGCACTATTCACAAGTTACTATTTACCGGATCCCGTGGTGAAAATTTAAAAGATATCTTTTCTGTCAAATTTTGACGTCTTGATTTCATCTTTGAGTTCGGTTTTCTCAAATTTGGCTTAATTTGACAAATGGAGGTAAAGACGAGCAAAATGATCAATCTAAACGATATGAAATACCGTATATGGCGAACCAAGATAAAGGATCTCTTGATGATTACAAAGATGCATTCGCCGGTATTTTCAACAGCTAAACCGGAGGAGATGTCCAATGAAGAATGGGAGTTTGAGCATGAACGAGCGTGTGGTTATATTCGACAGTTTGTCGATGATAATGTGTACAATCACATTTGTAACGAGACTAATGCAAGAACGCTGTGAAGTAAGTTGGAGTAGTTGTATGCATCAAAATCGGCAACAACAAATTATTTTATCTGACAAAATTAATGCAGATAAAATACCAGAAGGGTACTTCTGTAGCTGATCATTTAAACAATATGGAAGGGATGGTTGATCTGTTATCAAAGATGGGCATAAAGTTTGACGACAAGGTTATTGCTCTAATGGTGCTAGCTTCATTACCAGAGTCTTGGGAGACTTTGAAGGTGTCTTTGACAAATACTGCACCAAATGGCGTATTAAATATGGAGCCTGTTAAAAGCAGTATACTAAATGAAGAGATGAGATGTAAATCACAGTCTGCAGCCTCTTCATCATATTCAGATGTTCTGCTTACAGAAAATAGACGAAGGAGTCAATCCAGAGGTTCAAAGTTCAGAGACAAGAGCAGAGAAATGTCAAACAAATATGCAAATGTGAAATGCCATTACTGCAAGAAGAAGGACCACATCATGAAATTTTGCCGAAAGTTGAAGAAGGAAAAAGGCAAAGATGTGAAGAAAGACGAAAGCAGTGATGATGAACAAAGTAACATTGTTAATGTATTCAACCTTGTTATTGATACAGAGATAGTCAGTCTGGTGTCGCAAGAAACAAGTTAAAAAATGGAACTTCTTTCCCTGTACCTCAAATCAAAACACCTTTAAAATTCATTTAAGTGATAAAAAATGGAACTTCTTTCTCTGTACCTCAAATCCATAGCTTATTTAAGTAAAAATAGTTTATTATTACCAGTCTTCGATGCATACAAAGATTCAAGCTTTTCCCATAAGTCCTGACATATGAATCATTTAAGATGTGAATCAAAACATTATTATATACTTATTATTTAATAAAACTATAAACCATCTCATGCTTAAATGCCCATTCTTCGTTTCGTTTAGACTTAAGCTTTTCCGTGGAAAATACTAGTAGGTGCATCTTTGTCACAAATAATAAACCTTTCATCTTTCCTTTCTATTTTTGATAATTTGTACCACTAAGCCTAATCTAAAAAATAATTCACTATAAATCAGTAAGTACATCAAAATGAGTTCTCCAACATTCAAAAGCTCACATCAACAAATACCCATAAACAAAAGTGGTAATCAACAATGTATACATTAAAATACAAATACCATGAAGAATCCTTTCTATGCCACGAAATTTCCTTCCTAATACTACAATTCTTATCCAATACTATGAAATTTCCTTCCCAATACTATGACAATTCCTTCCTAATAATATGTCAGTTCTTCATTAATACCACAACAGTTCCTGTCCTGCACTGTCAACTTTAATAGCTTTTGCAAAAGCTCCTCTCCCACACCAAAGGAGAACATAGCAGCAAGCACTCACAAAGATGAAAATGATAGTCATACTGATACCTAAAATAGAAGGAGATAACGTGGCCATACTAGCCACATAAGATTGCCATACATAAAGCTAAAATGTGTGTGAAAAAAGTTGAATATACCCATACCTACCAACCACACTAGATATAAGTTTTATCTAAGTGAGAAGAAGAAAGTAGTTAACTAAAATCATGCATAGCTAAAAAAAAAGGAGAGAAAAGTAAGAAATATGGATGATTACACTATTCACCAGACACATAAAAAATAAAAGAGTCAAAACTTCTACTTAAAGGTTGCAACTCGCATACAAAATGCACACAATCCAATCTTCTTTTAATAATAGTGAGCACCTATATTATGTTTCTAATTTGTTGTATTAGATTACTATTCCTATGTTGTGTCAACGTGTAGGGATGGTATTGGGCCAGGTCGAGGCTGGCCGGCTCATGGTTCGACTCGACCAAACTTTATATAATCTAGACTAATTTGAATAGGCATGCTGAACACATTTTTATGCTCAGATTTTAGGAAGAGATTCTTCAATGCATTCACTAAACCCTAGATAAAAAAGGAATGCACAAAACAATATAATATGAGTATAATAATTTAAAACATATATACAAATAAACAGTATGGATATTTAAATATTCACCTTTTATTGATTGCTTACAAAAGTCCATGAACTCCCACTTAAGTTTAGATCTTCATAAAGAAGATTTAAAAACCAATACCAAGATTAGTACTTCTCTCCCTCAACTATAACCCAATATATATGGTACATCTAATTGTTTTCATCACGCCTAACTACTGCTAACAAAGCACCTCTAAGAAATGTAAAAAAAAAAAATCCATCTAGCCCAATTAGTTTCCAACAGCCACCAAGGAAACCATGCTTCAATATGCTAAATCTCACATAAAACAACTTAATCATTAGTTGTCCAAGCTTTTCATTTAGTTTAGTGTGGATAATAAATTGGCCTTTTTTGTCATCCTATTGCAATTCTTGTCTATAAGACCATAATTTTGCATCATGATCTTTTATAGATCCTTATAGCATCACAATAGCTTCCTATTTAGCCCTATAACATTAAGATTTAGTCATCTTTACTGCATACCTCCTTTGAAGATCATCTATCTTCTCACTAATAATTTCATTACAAGGGTTTATCAGGAATATAACCTAATATAATCTATATTAAATTAATTTAATTAAAATTAAACCTTTGAAATATAAAAATAAAATTAAAAACAAGTGGGGACATAACACTCACTAAAAAGCTTAGCTATCAGTGGACGCACCTTGGTCAACAAGACCATTGAATGGCACGTGCTGAAAATAGATGCTGCTCCCGAACATACATATGCCCCATTGTTTTCTCATATTAGGGTTTGCCTTGCCCCCCGCTGCCTCTCATTTTTTTTTGTCCCTAGTCATTGCTTCCCCTCAGTGCTCTTCCAATCACCAGCAACGTTGTGCCTACTGATGCATGTGCTGGTCTAGTCCAAAGTAAGCCACCTTCACCAACGGTGATATTGAACTAGTGGCAAACCCACCAGTAGTGGCGGTTCATCGCTGGTGGGTGATCCATTATACATGCAAAATAGACAAAGGCAGTATTACACAAAATAGGAAAAACATGCAGACGCATATTCAAGCATTCCAGAACAAAATAATAGGCATATATAGTTTATAGAATCATCACATACGTATAAATCAGGTATTCTTCAAGGAATTTATATTCCATAACATAAAAACAAGAAAAAATTCAAGTAGTAGTAGGCGAATTAAAAATTTTCCAAAAGCAAACAATGAACGACCATTAAATAAATTAATTTCAGAAGAACAATTCCGATATTAATTAAATCTCAAAGCCTTATTTTTTTATCAAAATAATAAAATAAAACACTTAACTCAAGTTAAACAATTAAAGGAGACTTTGATACTACTGTTGGAAACCAACCGTGATTCAATCATGGGCGCAGCGAAAAAATAAATTTTTATAGTTTTTGATTGGATCCCGATAATTGAATAACTTGAATAATAAAACTCGAATCATAAAATAAGGAATCGTATCTGATTCGATTTTTCCTATTGAAATCCTTTAAAAGCCTTTCGATGTGTGATTGAGCTCAAGTTTACCTTATCAATTGCTGCATTTTCATTGTTATTAAAGTGCTATTTGACTCCTAATTGTGACTTTTGTGCTTAAATTTGTTCCTTATGTTGAGTTCATACTGTTGGTAATTTGTTGGTGAAATTGTTACAAATTGATGTTAATTGCATTATACTTTTTCCAAGGACAATTGATATTGCAAAATACCATTTTATATTGTAGGAACAAAGGAGTCAAACCATCAGAAGTCAACAAGTCATGAACTCCTCTGCACGTCGCAACGCGTCCAGAAAACCAGAGCCACACGTCGCGACGCATCAACAGACGATCACACGTCGCGACGAGAATTAATTCACACGTCGCGACGTATGAGCGGATACCCGAACCAAAATGAGAAATTTGTCTCACTGTAGCGACCCTGCCCGATCTCGGTTCTTTAAATACTTACCGAATTAGGTCATTTGAGAGGTCGGCCACCACAAACGAACACCACCACCGAACGCTTACTGATAGTCTTCTTTCATATTTTGCAGGTCGCTAGCGTGTTGGAACCCTAGGAGAGGATCCGAAGCTTCATTCTCCATTTGTGCTATCATCTATCGTCGACGCATCATCATCCACTGCACCATCATCTTCTTCACCGCATGATCATCTCGGCTATGGATGCCATCGGAGTCACAACCGTGTTGAGGACGATGACTGTCATGCGTGGCTAGGCGTTTCACTCCTCTTGAGAATATAGCGTCGGGCTTGAGTTCTACCGAGAGCTTCAAAGGGGAGTAATCATTTATTGTCTTAAAGTTTGGTTATAAGATTGTAAAAACTCCGAGTTGGAGATTACAGTTTTATGAT